>AYJT01044020.1:0-14990 GCA_001278415.1 Ocimum tenuiflorum
TGTCCCTAGTTCTCACAGAGTCTTCTTTACGAACAGCCAGAGACAAATTTGCAGCATTAGAAGGGTTCTTAGCTATTTCAATCAGCTGCTGTAATGACTCCGGGGATTCAGGTCTTGCAGCAAGCTGAAAATGTAGATGGATCAGAAACTCCACACACACACACACACACATATTATCCCCAATTTAAATGTATAGGCATGCCTTTGCCAGGGCATCAACAAGATTATGCAGCTCTGACATAACTTTGGAATCATTGATCACCAAAACTTGTATGAGAGAAATAGCAAATTCAGTAGCAGCCTCTGCACAACAGACAGTGAACTGTATTAATTTCTCCTAATCATCATATTGAACAACACAATTTTCCATACATACTGTTTCTCCCGGAATCAAGAAGCTTCGCCATATGAACATTATACTCTGCAAGGTTTAATAATTCACTGCGAATAAGACCTATCGTGATATCCCTATTGAACTTCCTATCCTCCTCGGAATATATCACCTGTCACAGTTGAGATAGTAATCATTTTTGTGATTATGAACGAAAAAGAGAGCACAAAAAAGCCGATGGAAGAGATAGGCAAACACTTTAAACAACTCTCAAAACGATACCTGTCAATAATTTAAATTTGATTGCACATAAAATGCCCGACTCAATGTACAAGATATGCACATTCATACAACCTTAAAGCTATGTTGCCCTTAAACATTACACACAATTCCATAGTTCTGTATGAACAGCAAGATTGGAAACAGGAAACTAAAAACAAAAATAAAATAAAACAAAATTCAGTTGCACGTACCCAACTAGTGAGTTCCTTAACCACAAGCTTGCTGACATCACGTATAGCAGACAGTATTGCCAGGTGAGCATCAACATGAGCATTGTTCGATGTATTTTCATACAAGCCCTTAAAAGCCTGCAGCAACAATTGAATCCCAATTAATATTACTTTCACGATAGCAGTCAAGTGAACTTCCAGATAATTATCACCTTCTGGGCCACAGCCAAGGCTGCCTCATCCCGGCTAATGCACCTGAGAATGACAGCGGGAACCTCAGCAATAACTCCCTGCAGCAAACATATCAACGGTCAGATAAAATTCAACCAAGATCTAAGACAAATATGGCAATAATGAGCACATAATGAAAGGAACATGTGCTGGCCTAGTTTTTACCTGAATTTCAGCCTCCTTACCATCATCAGCCAACAGATTTTCTAACTGAAAGGGATTTAGATGTGTATGTTATTAAACAAAAACAGAGCATAATAACCACACACTAACTACAGGCAATAAATTCTCGCCAAATGATACGAATACATATAACAAGAAAAGCAGATAATAGATGAACCTTCTCTGAGATAGTCTGGTACTTATCCAATGAATCCCCAGTAGTTATTAAAGGCTCCGACAAATTAGTTCCCGGACGCTCAGAAGCTAAAGTTGCATTTCCAGATTCCTGCATTAGAGAACTCCTACGTCGAAAAGTGTACAACAAAACAAAGACTGATATCAAACACAATATGCTCACTTTTGCAGAAATAGAAGGTTCCATCACTTGCAGATCAGGACCCAAAGCAGGAGTATATGAAGGAAACGTATCATTTTCAAGACTTTGCGGGCCTTCACTGATCGAAATGAGGGTTGAGGAAACACTGAAATATTGTCAGCATAAGTTTATTAATTTCAATACTTTTGCGTGTGTTGGGGGAAGGGGGAGGGGTTACAAATAGGAAAAGAGAAATAATAAAAAAGGAAATACAAGTTAGAGAAACCTTGTAGGAATCTGGGACCCAACAGATTCTATCTCATCAGAGCCAATTTCCAAAGTCTGGGGCACAGCACCAACTGCAGTGTTAACAAGGCCAGATGAGTAAATGCCAGCACTAATTTGGCCTGATGCAGCTGCAAATTGTCTGGACAATCCACCACCTCCTGATGAAGGAAGGGGGCCAACAGGGACTGCATTGGAGCTCTGGGTGGACCGATTCTGACCTGGAAACCGAGCAAACTCCTTGAAAACATGACGACAGAGAATGCAGTGAGCCACGAATCATGATCATATAGATCACAAGTTCTGATCATAATAAATCAACTTAGTAAGATGTGTACAAGAATATGTCAAAGAAGCACCTCATATACTCGCTGCTGTGAATGTGACAGGTGGCCGGGTTTAGGACGAAGGGCCTCAGGTATACCCATTTGACTTTGTGCAATAGGGGTAGCATCAAAAATTGTGGTACCAACACTCTCTCTATGCTTTCTCCTAACAGAAAGTTGTTGGCCTATTTCCCCATCAATGGTTTGAACTGCCTGCAAATGATGTATAATTCAAGGACAAATAACAAATAATGAGTCATCTGCATACCAAAATAAATTAACTCAAAGTAATCAAGACTACCAAAATTTATTTCAATATTTGCTAATATTACTCGTATATTAAATTAAATAGGTCCTTCAACAGAGACAATATACAGTAACTCTGGCTCAACAGAGAAAATATCAAAAGACCCCAACTTCACAATTTTATCTGCCTAAAATATCAATCTATAACTAGCTTGTGAGGATCCATTTCACGCACTTTGGGAGGAGCTTCATCATCTATTTGGCAGGCTAAGTTCAAGCAACGTTAACTTCTCTAAAAATATGCTGACATGACACAGGAACATGTCTACTTTAAGCGCCAACATCTGAGCATAACACAACTTTCAAGTTCATTTGCTAAATTGAGAGGCAAACATTATAGCAAAGTCATGAGAAACTTCCATGCAACTTTTAGACAACAGACGGAAAAATGCTTGGGAATGTAAGAAACAAATCTTCAGGACCTATAACACACATTTCGCAAGTAGTTGTGAAGGGACATTTAGCCCTCAGCAGAAACAAATTTTCAGGACCTCCAACCCGCATCTTGCAAGTTCTTGTGAAGGGGTGAAGAACTTAACTGAGCTAACCCTCATCAGAAGAGTCAAACCAACATGGCCTAGCCCATTAGTGGCGAAGTTAGGCTCAAACCTAATCCTTCCCTCCCGATTTTGAAATATTCTTTTTATTTTTTTTGAGTTGGTTTTGAAATATTCCTAAAAGGCTCATTTTTCTAAACATATCAACATGAAACAACATAATTTTGAAAAAACGTTGAGCAATGCAAAGCGACAAGGCCCTGAAGCACGAAGTGACGAACCGAGAAGCTAAAGCGAGCGCTAAGGATTCTAGCTAATTCAACTCCAAGATTCTACCTTCTAATTCAAGTATCAAAATTCCAACACACTCACTAGTCACCAACAAATGTCATATAAGTTATCATCAATTCATCGAATCATATCACAATTCAATTTCAACTCCAACAAGTATCCAACACCAACTTATCATACCCAATATCATATTCAAGTATCAAACTCTAACACTCGACGAATATCTTACCCAATATCATATTCAAGTATCATACTCAATACTCAACAAGTATCATAATCAATATTATATTCAAGTATCACCAAACACCAAGTTATCATACTCAACCATAATAGAGCAGTTAACAGCCTAGAATTTAAAGTTTGGGTAAGTGAAAAGATTATAAAACTTTTCGCCACAAAGCATAACAAAGTCCACAAGGTTTTGGGCAGATCGATGGCTGGTGGAAACAGATATCGACGACTGGGCACTGGGCACATTGCGGCAGCTGGAGGAAGAGAAACCCCGCGATGGGCAGATCGCGACAGCATCGGGCAAAGATATATCGATGGCAACGCAGCAGGATATTGGCGAATCGCAAGGTGGGTGATGGCACTGCTGTGTGGGCGACGGGAATTAGAAAGGATGGAATGAAAAAACGGCTATAAATTAAAGGTTTTGACCTAATTTTACTAATGGGCTTCAGATCCCATAAGTGCACGCTTTGGGTCGCTTCACTCTTCAGACGCTTTTCGGTCACTTCGAGGACACGGACAGCTCCAACGCATAAAAAGCGGTGTGGTAGATTCTGAAGCGCGCTCCGAGTGCGCTTTTTAAATCAAGATTCTCGACAATGTTTATTTAGTAAGATAACATTACATCTCAAAAGTTTGCCATTGTGGTCACTACAAATACTAGCCATTTCTTCTTGCTTTCGCATTTCCATTATTTACCAGAACTGCTTTAGTAAAACCATGATCTGCATGGAGCAACATACTACTTGTAATAAACTATCAGTTTACCTTTTCAGTTGCAGCTTGTTCAATCAACACACAGCCTAGGTCCAGATTGTCATTAGTCACCACTTGAACAGCTTGTTCCAGTAGTTCACTACCTATGGTTAAGCCTTGAAGTGAACTTCTGAGCTGGCTTGATATTGAACCACGTAAAGGTTCCTAAAAACGACCAGCAAGCTTCTTCATCAGAACACAGGCAATATTGAAGTGATATTTTGACATTGCAGATGATAATCAGCAACCAACAGCAGCAGTGTAATGGTCTTATCCATACCTTGCAGGTTACATGAGCAAGACTTCCTGCCAACCTTGCTACCATCAAATGTGCTGCATTTCGTATAAGGGTCTCATCTGGTTCCATGGCATAGTCCTGACATTTGGAACACTATTCCTTTAGAAACATTTTTCATTCAAATATGAATCTAGTGAAGCAAACGGCGAAATTTTTTTCATCGAAATATGAATCTAGTGAAAAAATTTTCATTGAAAGAAATACACCTTAAAAACAAGATCCTTGGTGGTCTGAGTTGCAATAGAAACACTTCGCTGCACAATACTGGACACTATTTCCTTAACAGCTCGATCCATGGCAATTGGAAGTACACTGAAGCAAAGAATGCGCACAAATTAAAAAGGTTTACAGGTTTCATTGTCAAATAAAATTGAACAAGTTTCAGTTACTGATTATGACCTCTGGAAATGCAAGTATAAGCCAACATTCTGAAGCTTTTTGTTCACAACAACTTGTTGTTCAATATTAGCTGCTCCTGGTACAGAAATCTGCAACATAACAAAATATAATAAATCAGAAGTTGGAATCCAAATAAATATCAAAATAATACATCAGAAACTTCGGAGGGGCCTGGTTAACTGTATATTGCGCCTGCCCTTGTAAAAGGCCTTGACCAGAAGGAAGCTGATCAGAAAATCCCAAGCTGACAAGCTTCTCATCCTCCACCAAATTTCCAGAAGAATGGTGGAGAGGAATGGCATACTGATACCATAATCGATTAATCAACCTTAAATTATGATACTAATTCATAACAAAACAACTGAAGCAGTCAGAAGCACAAACCTGAGACATGATACGAGACTGGCCAGCAGGATGGGGAGAAGAAGCAACATCAGGGGTTACGTCAACTTGGTTTAGTGTTGATATAATTCCAGATTTCGCTTCATTCATTAGTGGTGGTTGTGAAGATCCAACATCCTTATTGGAGAAATCAGGATTCCCTTCAACCTCTCGAGGTCTGTCGTTCAGAAGAGAAGTGGGTGTGACATCCTTCAGGTCAACACCTAAATGCTTGAACAGGACCTGGAACCAAAAGAAATATCGATTGTGAAAATAGCCTAGAATATTAGCAGTCTCAAGCATGGATGGAACCATATCTGTGCAAACTGAACTACCTCAATCTCAAATTTGAGATTCATCTTCAAATTGGGCATTGCATAAATCTCAGCTAGCAGCCCAAGAATTCCCATTGTCCAAGGGTTAGGAGGCTGATATGCAATACTGCTCGAACAGGGTTCCAGAATCTGAAACAAGCATATTTAACTCAGCAAAATTGGATCCATAAGTGCATGGAAATGATCCTGGGATAATACCTTTGAGGTGAAAGGAATAACAGCAATCATGAGTCCCTTTTCATATGCCTGCAAATGAAAATGTAAAATATTTTAATAGTCAAATTGATTAAAGTCCAAATCAAGAAATAAAAATAATAATGGTCACATGAAGGCCACAAAGGCACAAACAATCTAAATGCATGGGCTGCAGTGAACTAAAAAGGAAATAGATGAAAACAAACCTCTATAATCAGAGACTTTGGATCTATCTCCAGTGCCCTTAGAACTTGATTTTTGCCAATTGTAATCTTCCCAAGCCAGCTTCCTAAATTTTTCAGTAGTGAACGTTCTTCTACGCTAGACTTTATTAGTTCTGATCCCAAGAGTACCTGGACAGAGTACGAATAACAAGAATGAACACCAGTCTACCACCTTGGGGTGCAGTGGGTAAGCACCTTTCCGATAATCTTAAAGGTCAAGGGTTCGAGTTTGTGTGGGGACATCAGCGTGGGTTTTATTGTGATATTGTACTTAATTTAAAAAAAAAAAACTGTTTAAAGAAAGTAAACAAACAAAATCACACCTTGCAGTTCTCATAACTGGCTCGTACTATCTCTTTGTTCAAAAGTTTCAAATTTACTTTATCAAGGAACTTCAAGTACAAATCATGAAAGTTCGTTTCGATACTTGCCCTGCCAAAATAGACATGAAGAATCCAAAAAAAGTAAGATATTCTATTTTATTTTAATATAATTCATTTACTTTTCCAGACAACAGAACGAAAGAGGCACATGCAGAAGAATTCCAACAGCAAAACGCATCCAAAAGAATATTTCTGGCTAGCTAAATATTGAAAGTATCAGCAAAAAACCACCTTTTCATAACCATATACTGTGCAAACCAGGGGAAATATTTGGAATTTAGGATTTCAGAAAATTCTTTAGCTTTAGCCTCGACATTTGCAGCTGATAAATTATTTATGATAAAAGATATCTTGTCCTGAGCTTCTGATGCTGGAGCCTGTTCCAAAAAGGACCAAATAGTTAGACTAAGATAAGAACAAATGATAACAGCAGAATGGGGCAGACATCACAGGTAATGAATTATAAGGTTGGAGTGCGATGCATATAACTTCTATACCATCAGGACTTGATATATAAATAAAGGCAGGCATACAAACAGCATGAACTCCACATAATCATGGAAAATACACAATGAAATTCACATTAACAGTACCAGTAGGATTGGTAACTATATGTTTAAGCACATGCAGGTCATAAATAGCTTATATCTCTGCCGAATTTGCAGGATTAGATATTGACAATATGATGCCAGAAGAAACAAGGAAGCCTGAAACCGAGTCCAGTTGTATCATTCTGAAACACATGTGAATGGATGCTGTGTCAATACTCATACCACAAGTTAAAGATGGCAATTGGAATGGTTGGACAAAACATTAAACTTACAGCATGATACACACGACAGTTGGAAGATATCAACTTGGATATGGATGCTTATTGTAGAGATAAGTTATGGTTCATTCAGCAACTAAATGAGTGTGTCCATTTTACTTCATCAGAATAGAATAAAGAGAGCACATGCAGCATCATGTACCACAAGATCACCACACACGATTGTTGTGAAAGACACCAACCAACTGAGAATAACCCTAGTGAAAATACCAATATACCAATTCTAGTTTGTGCATGGAATATGCAGTGTACACGGAGTCGTGCTGCGTGCATTATAATAAACAAGCCACAGCACAAAATTGAAAAAGCAATCAGGACAAACAGCATTTAAAATGATATGTTGGCTCCCAACACCTATGGAAAAGATGCAAAAGAACAAACAATCGAGGATTAAAAGTCACTCAAAGTTGCACCACAAGATCTGTCAATGCAATTCAAGCCTATATCAGAGAGAAGTGAATGGTTAAAAATAAATAAGAAGTTGATCAAATAATTAAAATTGATTTGAGAATCACAAGCACCTACATCAACTTTTGAGAAGTTAATAATTTGGCACAGAGGTACTAAAGAAACTGATCAGAACTAGAATCGTTCATTGATGACGTTGATGAACAAGCAAAAGAAAAACGTAAAAGCATACAAAAACCAAGGGGAAAAATATAAACAGGAAGAAAGCAAGAACCATCACCTCTATAGGAGTTTCTCTTCTCTCAGCTGCTGCAACCAGTGTCTCAATGTTTAAAGCAGAGCCGAACCCTATAAATATCAGTATAATGTAATCCACAAGCCATAAGCAAAATAGAGAGAAGGTAAAACAGAGAAAGCATTGGTATAAGAAACAACAGAGCAATATGCAACCACTAATAAAAGCGAGAATTACTTGCTGAGGTAGCTCGAGATGACCGAGGGAAACCTGGTGAGGCAGATTGTATTGACAGCACAGCTCCACTGTGTGACTGCATGGTGGGTATGACCAGATTAGCTCACAAAAGACAGACAAAATAAGGTAAATGCACCGTGTAAACTACATCAAAGCAGAATATGGACTTAAATATTTACCTTCTGAAGGATAGCTGTATCACTCGAAGGAGCAATAACAGGCTGCACAGAAGATGATTGTGCTGGCTTCATATAATTAGAAAGAGTACCAGAGGTCCTCCTCTCCTCTAGCGAGCTTGCTGGTCTCTGTGGCAGTGGGACCGAAGAGGAAACTGGTAATCCAGTCTGTGAGCTTCCAGGTCCAACTCCAACTAGAGAAAATGGCGGGCCTCCAATCTGAAAACAAAAGAAAACACTTGTAGCAAACAGAACAGCATGAACTTGAGTAAAAACATATTACTTGAACTAGAAGAATTATTCATAACCAAATATATGGGGCAAAACCAAAAACAGTATGTATATAGTATGCAGAAGGCCCACATTTTGACAGTGACAAAATACCCAGTAACAATCGACATCATCAAATAACAATTCCAGAAAAGCCAACTGCCACCAATATGCAGGTTGGTTGGAAGACATAACATTACAATGTTAAATACCTCTATATTCGGCGCAGAAGACTGAATAAGGCCATGATGGTGATCAGCAGTGGTAGTATGGCCAATATCAGGTTCACCATGAGCAGCTGAGATCCTGTTAAGTGCCCTCTCAATAAATGCCACAAGGTCTGAATGAGCCGCACGCAAATGAGATATTTGCAAAATATGATTGCAGTACTGCGGCCACTCGATGAGACGTTCCACAAACTGATCCAGTGCCTTAGTCCCAAAAGAGAACATCTGCATGTTATGAAGCCAAGGTCACATCAAGATTCAAAATAATGAACATTTTATTGATAGCCTAGGAAAGAAACGAACTTTAGAATCTGCAGGTTTCCTTAGAGCATCTAAAACAGCTCGTAAAGCGATACCAAGGGTAAGATGAGTCACGAGTTGATGCTTAATGAGTGATCCTGAAAGCAGAAACAGTATTAACAAAGAATAAATATAATTTATAAGTTCAGCGATTTAGAATGAGAATTCAGCATTAGCAAAACACTAATTAACTGGACCTTACGACACAAAAATCAGATTTGATTTATCGAACATAGTCATTGTCAGATGAACTGTAAAGACCTTAAACTCAAAATACTGAGGAACTTATAGATGCTACAACAATGACATAAGCAAGTTGACCATATTCGAGAACTAGAACAAATGGATCGACGTATGGAATAATTCTTTTCATAGATACGTAGACATATAATTATTCTAGGTGCCTCCTGATTATTGTCATCCCCAGCAATTGTTTTATGGTCACAGCTGAAAGATTTTCCATAAGCAAACTAAGATCAATACACCTGCCCAAGCATTTAACAGTTCCTCCTATTGCGCACCTACGTAGTTCTTGCATCACAAATGCACAGAAGTGGCAACATGCTGCAGTTTGAATTGCAGCTCTACAACAACATGAAGACCATGTGAAAGATACACAGAGAAAAACAAGAACCAACCAATAGAAGATAATAGGACTTCAGAGGAGTAAAAAACCACCAATTGGTGGTTTTCTTAAATGCAAATCCTGTTGTTGAAACAATGGAATACATAGAAAATCAGCACCGAGATGACTTTTCAGTTTCAATGAAGTACACACAAATGACACCCCTTCATTGATAGCATAATTTAATAGCTAGCATTTCCGGTTAATTAACTTCAAACTTTGGATTGTAGACTCCACGCCCCAAACAATCCGACAAGCATGACTAGAAAAAACAAATATGATAAACTAAAGTTTTGAAATGAGAAATCACACAGTAATTTTTGGTTGATAAGGGGAAGAGGAAAACACCAAGAGAAATCAAGCCGTGCACAGATTATAACAGAAAACCCAACCCACTATTTTGAACAACAAGCATAGCTACGGACGTATTAGAACAATGAGAATTAATTGAGGAAAAAATAAGATCTCACCAAAAAGAATTGCTGCAATCCTCAGCTGCCTTTCAGGGTACTTGGAAAAGAATTTATACTCCTCAAATAGATTACCAATCATACACTCGAATATAGATTGTTCCCTGTCAAAATGCCCCGTTACATCAGCGACTACACATATTTATGAAAGAAATGCCAATAGAGCAGCAATAGTCTCCATTACACCATCAGTAAATGCAGCAGTACAAAATTTATGTGACCATAAAATCCATGCTATTGAATAGAACTATTGACCACTTACAATTAAGAGTTGTTCAAAAATTGCTCGTGTGACTTTTAATTAATTCTCATATGATACTCACCTTCCTAGTCTATGAAGCTCATTTAGGCCTTGTTTTGTGAGCGTATTTATACAGATGACAACATGATTTAGACTGTTGTCCAAAGTTGTCAGGAACTGTGTCAGGCAACACACATACCAGAAGGTGAAACTTGTGATTCAAGGAAAATGAATTACCTTTTGTTCGAAGATTCCTTGAAGTGAGTAAGCATTTGAATCATAGCATCAATAGACAGCTGACCATAGAACATTTGGTGGAAGTATGAATTTGCTTCTGCCTCAATGTCATCAGCGTAACTATCAGCAGTTGAGTCAGGACCCCCAGCATTTTTCGTTCTTGAATTAGCACGCATATGTAAGACATCCAATTTCTCAATCTCCTCGGCCAAGTGATTAGAGGAAAGTGCACCAGCGTGAGACTGGAGTACCTGTATAACAAATTATTGAAGGGTCAAATACCAATCTCAATCTGCTTGCAGTAAAAATGAATATCAGTAGCGTACCTTTAAGACTGTGGGACAAGCTTCCAAATACATATTTAAAAGAGAACCAACGGAGCGAAAGCGATTAGCAGAGACATCATGATCTCCAATCTGGACATCCTTCAGAAACTTGATGCATTCCTGGAGGCATACACATAATTAAGTGCTGCAATATACAATAAGCCAGATTCTGGAATAATACTCATCAAAGATCTCGATGAACATGCAGGCAATATGGTAGAGACAGGTCCAAAAATTAGTTTTATAAAATACTTAAAATATTTTTTTCTGACTGAACAATTTTGTTTCACGATTCCATAGGGAAGAATTTAAAAACAAATAAAGCACCAACCTCATAGAAAGCATCTTTATTTGAAACCAACTGAGTGCTCAACCAGCTCTCAAGGTCCATGATTTCTTTCTTAGATGCAAGTACAGCCAGGCGAATGCCAAAGTGAAAAGGGGACATATCTAGTACTTGGGAAAGAATCTGTAAGAGCATTTATCAGTTACATTATGCAATGACCTTCCATATCAGAAAAAAGAAAAAAGTGCCTTGGGCTTACAGAAGAAATACTCTTTAAGTTGTGAAGAGTATATCGATTTTATCGGAAAAACACTTATGATTGTAAGAAGTCAGACCTTTATTTCCTGGCAGGCATCCAAAACCATAGACACACTGTCTGGATCAAAGTCAACCGCATTTATAAGTCCACGCAGCAACATATTTGGATTAACATGAATCAGAGTCAATATTAAACCACTTGCAGAAGCACTTCTAAGAATCATTGGGAGAACAGCAGATGCCACCTCGTTCTGGATTAGATTATATGCAGTCTGCATGTCATATAGTAGGGTTAATGAACAATAAGCAATATGAGTGGGCAGGTCAAAAAATCAAGACCATATTCATGGTCACCTACATTAACATGGGCCATCCCAAGCAGCAATACTTCCGGGTAGTGATTAAGTGGAGATTCAAGGACATGTCTCACAGAACTTGCTTGGCCCCTCTCAGATAACTGACACAAAACCAACAGCAGGTCATGACATGACCATGCACGATTTGGTCCAGACTGCAATGTGTTTCCTAGCACGGCATCATCGTAGGACTGTACAAGGCAAACATATTAGTGTAATTATTCTCAATTCGTTCGAGATGGCATGAACATGTGTAAAGTAAAAAAGATGTAACAAGTAATCACTGGTTAATTAAGCAACAGCTAAATATTTATAGCAAGCATACCAGCTGCCTTTCGGAATGAGCAAATGTGAAGACTTCAGGTGGTGCAGAGACTGCATATTTTAGAAAAGATAGCTGACCCTCAACATTCTTCCATACAGATCCACAAATAGTGTGGAGAGGAAATGGTTCCTGAAAAAATGAATCAGCAGATTGCAATATTTTATTGACGATGTATATTCCAAAAATAATAGATGGACGAAAATAAGTTGATTATCAAGGTATACCTGGCAAGCACGTCTGTAAACAGACATAAAAAATGAAAACGCTGCCTCATTCGGGATATAAAAGCCCTCGTGATCCAGCTTCTCCATAACATGAACCCAGTTAGTTCCCAGAGCCTGAAACAAATATAATTGAACATATAATGCAACACTTCTACAAGTGGGAACACACGTGAAATACTAGATGATAAAGTAAAACAATGGAACTTACAAGTTGCTTAATCGAGTCTACAAGAACATCGACATTCCAAGAACTCAAAGACGGCATATCCAACACACCATTTCCACCAAGAGCAGCTCGGAATGTAGCAAAGACATTTTGACTGTCATCAAGACCTGCATAAGTTCTGGCAATTGTACCCAGTATCTTTGCAACTGTGGCATCAGAAAGCGGCAAGAACAGAGACAACATTTCTTTGCACTGAGCCACACTGGCAGTGCATCCATATCCTAGCTCGTACATCACATCAGCCATGCTGATTTCTTTCTCCATTTCTGCTAGAATGGCATCAAAATCATCTTCACCATCCTCATTCAAGAACTCAAAGTGTCTGCAGCAAATGAACAAGCAAAAAGGTAACTATTGTTTCCAACATAAATTCTTTCAGTGCATTTATGCACAAAGAACTGCTAGGTAAAGAACCTGAAGATGTTATTTCCACGTAATTCATCGGGAAACGAAGGCGTGATGACAAACTGGGATTCCTCCTTCAATTTCACAAGAGATAACATTTGCATGAATGAATCCACGTGCTCAGAGAGACCTTCCGAACGACTAAGAAACATGAGAATGTGCTGAATTAGCTCAGCAGACTCAAACGCCACAGGATTGGCACACAACTCTGTAATCTGACTCATGCAGAAGCTCTTCCCTGCAAAACAACCAAGAAAAGATTTACAGATTAAGTGAAACATGTACAGGAGGAACTGCAAGAGGATTAATTATAAAGTTCGTGTATATCCTCTTTTAAATTCACAGAGACCTTTATACAAGAGGATATAATGTGTATATGCATGCATAAGAGATTAACTAACCACACATCCGGGTATCATGATGTTCAGAATTAGACAAAGCAAGACCAACTCCAATTTTCTCGGGTACCGATAAGTGTAAAGCACCACAGAGATTCTGCAGCAGTTCTTCATTTAGGGCTCTACTCTGCATTGATTCACTTAGTACAGTACTGAAGTTAGATTTATCCAAGATATGTCTGAATATCGAAGTATACAGTGGATGCAGCTTCATGTCCTTCAAATCCCTGGCAAAAATACTTAAGTGATCAAAACAGGCTTGTAGCAGTAATATGCAACCCTCCATTCCATGCGTAGTGTACTGCCAGAGAAACATAACAACATAATCAGCATAGAATCTAATAAATTATCAGATCAAGGAATTACATGATTAACGGAAGTCTATGCAACAGAATGCCCATGTTAGTGCAAAGTCTTATGACTTAGTAATTTCAAAATTGTGACTTAGGTTAACCAGATTATACAACTCAGACGTTGTTCTCGCTTGTCTTTTATAAAATATTCTTTTGGACTCCTTTCTTGCAAGATAGAGTAGTCAAAAGAATTGTCGTTCATGTTTTGACACAAACGTAGTGAGCCAGGCTTTAAAAATTTTAAAATCTAACCCGCATTACAGTTTAGCCCTGTTTATTGAGCATTTGTTCCTTCAGTACATTTTTAGTCAAAAAAACAAGCTGGAACTTCTATGAAGTTATCGGCCCCAATATAGGTGGAAAATACATCCCATCTGTGTCATGATAAATTCTTCTGTACCAGATTCCACATCAAGTTGCTTTCAGATCAAAACATGGTTGAAATTAATAATGTTATAACACAAAAATTGCATTAATCAACCACCTAGGATTGATGTCGTGATTAAAAGTTGTAACCATCATTGTAACTAAAATCATTACGAGTAGCCGATTAGCACGAAAAGATAGCTCCGGAAGAGCATGTTAAACAATTTTTGGAGTTCTCTTATTAGTACTTCAGTGCATAGATCCTAAATAGGCCCACCACAAAAAGATAAAACCATGTGCATATAGTGCATCACAATCCACCAAAAAATGAAAAGAAAATATAAAGGCAAACTTCCATCTCGCTCATTAAGAAAACCATTCAAAATTAGCTGAGTGGTGCAGTCAACATGAAGGATCATAGTCTTTAGTTTATGAAATAAAGACCAGGGAAATAATCTTTTGAAACGAATTGGCCTATAAGAAGGGAGAAAAATAGGAAAACGCCAAATATGAACTGGCTGAAGAACAGAAACGCAGATAATCTCACTTCACATGTTTTTTTTTTTTCAAAATAAGGAATATAAGCTCTAATACTATTATTGGAAGTAAGTATCATCTCAACTGGGTGAAGGAGTTGTTGCAAAATAGAGTAGTGACTTCATGTACCTTTTGGGTAGATCCAAGTCCGTCTGGATCATCTATATAGATTGCTCAATGACCAAGAGATACCGAGTTACATACTCAGCACTCCCTTCCCCAATTAGGATTTATAGTTTAAGAATAATAATAATAATAATAATAATAATAATAATA
>AYJT01044051.1:0-14207 GCA_001278415.1 Ocimum tenuiflorum
GAAGATTGTTGAAGAGGAATATGAAGACATGGATTTTGGACAAAAGCATGACCGTGGGCATGATCAGGTTGGAATTAAGATTTCCGCTTCATAGTCAGGCGCATGTTGCAGACGAGATTTCTCTCATATCTTTCAAGATTTTGATTCCATATCTATTAGAATTTGGCTTACTTTATATAGCTTAGAGAATATCTTTATTTTTATTTCTAGTTTTATTAGAATTATGATTTATTTTGGTTACATATAGGATAATAGGGAGCAGATTTAATGAATTCACAGTTGGATGCACGGTTTGAGAGGCAGCGCCTCGCTGCTCTCTCTCTTATTTTTATTGTCAAAGACATTGTTCTAGTCAAGCTTATCAATCTAAGTTTTTTCTATTTCATATATTTGTGAGTTCCCACGTGCTTTTATTCTTTCTACATCTTCATTTGAATAATTCTACAACTCATGTTCTTGATTTTATTTGAATATTGGGACTTTCGAGCTTAGAAACTGCAGTTGCTTATTCGATATTGCCAGTTAGATTCTAATTTCATTCGTCATCATGGTTAGGATTTAACACAAGTGGTATGTGAGTTAGATTATCGATTGCAGGCTTTTTTCATTCATAATCATGATAGGTTTGTGATTGTGATTTAATTTACTCGAGTTGTGGAGTCTTGTTTGGTTGTCAGATTTCATTCGTAATCATAGTCAGACAATTCAGATATGTTTTGGTAGTTCATTTGTAATCATGCTATCAATTTATTCATCTTGTTGTGAAAAATCCTTAGATGTGAACGATGACCAAATTGTGAGTAGAAAACCTGTGAGAAATAATATTGACTAGACAATTTGCGGTTTTTGACTTATCTTTATCTTTTTATTATACTTTGTTTATTTCATAGTCTTAATCCAAATCCCCAAATATTTTGACGGCCGTTCACTTATCTTCAACTTCATTCGACGTGGTGTATGTGAGAGAGAATCCAATCTCATAGTATGATTGGCCGAGAAAAGCGGGGGGAGGGTGGGTAGGTTTGTAAATGATTAGGTGAACAACAATAATAATTGAATTAACAGATTGCAATTTATTGGGGTGATTGGAAATCATTACGATGAAATACATGTGATATGTCATAGTTGTAAAACTAGTAATAATCATTAGAAATATTGAGATATAGTATTTTTAATGGGACAAATCATCTATACTTAGTGAAGAATGCAAACTTTCAGCGGGAGCTAAACTGCGCTTTACAATTATGGTGGTATCAAAATATTAAAATTAAAATAATTAAACAAAATTATTTAAAACATTTCTTATAAACTTATTTATTAGCGGTAGTACGCCAAAAATTTATATATGACATTTCTCAAACTTTTGTAAAATTATTTTGGTTTCTGTAATGATCCGGTGCCGGAGCAAGAAGTAATTGTCGATGTGAAAAAGAGATATCGACATACAGCGGTTCCTATAGAAGATCTGTAGGTGAGCAGAGGAGATATGAATGAACCGAATTCACACTGAAATGAGAGGAATTTTGAGGTTGTTGGTATTGCACTGCATAGTGTGAGGAGAACTTAAAAGGATTTGATTGAGTTGCTCATTCTATGAAAACTCCAAAGCTAAACGTGCTTAGAAGGTGTGTGCGAGTGAGGACAAAAGCATACAAAGAAGAACTTGGGTTAGTTTGCAGGGTAAGGCGTCAGTTCGTAAGCTGGTTCAACACAGGCAGAGGTAGTATGACTGATATTTGGTTGAGCTTGATTGGGCCTTGAGAGTAGGGACTTACAGTTTCAATATTTATAAGAACTTCTTTCTCAATGTAACATACCGAACAATCAGAATCTCTCATTGTATAACGTTTGGAAGCATCAATAAGATATTGTTGGTCTAATAAATCACATGTTCGAGTTTTATGGGGACATCTGAGGTTGGGACTTAAAAATACTATTTTCAATTTTGAAAAAAAATAAGATATCATTAGGCATCCCAAAGCCTCGTTTACACAAATTAATCTTGATAATATTTATTACAGAGAATTGTCTTTCAACTCAAAATGTTGACGTTGTGACAGATAAATCCAATAAGTAGATAAATTTAACCTGATTAATAATTTAGCATGCATATAATACCTAAATATATGTCATATGGTGGACATCGGTTGACTTTATTACAGTCTAAGACGCCAAACAAGACTTGCAAGGATACCGCATGACTTTATTACAGCCAAGAAGCCAAACAAGACTTGCAAGGCCATAATTTAATTGAAGTTACATATTATCACATTGTCTTTTCAAACATAATTTAATTTAGAATCATTAAGAAGATGGGACCCACATAATTGAAGAGTGTCTTATGGATAGGGGAAAATTTAGACATCCCACCACACTCACATAAGGCTCTGGGGTACTCGCGGAACCCACGCGGGATTCACAGGATTATGTGAGTGATATGTACAGTTGTCCACAACTATAGTCTATAGCATAGAATTTTCCTTGTGGATAGACTCTATTGACGAATATTATGAACCCAAACTTTTGTTACACAAATTACCTTCCGTGCTGCAAAATTGAGATATTATGTCACTGACCTTTTTCCATCTTGATTATTTGCGAGTCCGAATAGATGATATTTCTCATCTAGAAACCCATTCCATGGATTGAGATCATATAGAAAAAAGATAGTATATAGGAAATAATAATGAATCTAAACCATAGATCAAATAACATATATGGTTGATATTTTTTCATTTATAATTTATTATGCTTCCTTGTTTTATAAATCATGTATGCTACTTTTCAAGTATTATTTCAAAAACTGATAGGAATCAAAAGTACAAGGAAAAAAAATCTCAACCACAGCTCTTATTTGATCGTATGACTGAGATTCATTATTATTTCTTATGCGATAATTTTTCTCGTAGGACAATGCTAGTGTCAATGTTACGTGAACATTAACATAACATTTTGGTGTTATCACTAACACGAGTTATTCAGTGTTAATCTTATTCTTTCCTTATTTTTATGTAATTCAGTTTATATATCATATCATACACCTTTTTAATATGCTGAGATTTTATTTTATAAGATATGATATTGTTTGTGTAGACATTCTGGTAACACTAATGTGTTCGCTAACATTGGCATGTTAGTGTTTTCCCTGTGTTACTTGGATTTTTTCTAATTTTATCTTTCTCGTGCATATTATTTATTTCAGCATGTTTTATTATTGTATATATATGATATTTAATTATATAAATAATTAATAGGATATGCATTATCTTGAAAATATTTGATAAAGGCTTATAAATAATAAGTATCCTAGTTGTTAGCTATTTTTGTGGAATTATTTTATCTTATCCTTAGCTTAGATTTTATCACGTTTTCTTTGTTTGTTTTGTTGTTCCTATAATTGAGCAGGTCATAGGACGTTGTAGCAGTTATAGGATTAAGGGCTAAGACGTGTTCTACATGTTGGAGATAGTGGAAGTTTGTTGCAGCCGATTTCCAACATTATACATAGAAGATGTCGATGCCTTTTTCGAGATCATATTATTTCCATAGATTACCTTAGGCGTGTGTCGATATTAAGAATAGATTATCCAAGTGAGTGAATCTTGGATAAGATATTCTATTTAGTGTTTCAGATTGAGTTGTGTAATGAGTGTTTTTTCATAGTGAAATCATCTTGCCAGGTGGCACTCACAAGTCGATTAAAATACTTGTGAAAAATTATTTTCGTGTGTTTTTGTTTTGCTATTGTGTTAGTCGTTTGTGTTGGGCTAATGTGTTAGTGACATTTGGAGCATCACTACGATAAAAGTGAGGACAATGTAGAATTACTTGAACCTATACACCTTCTTATCCTCACTTACAATAATATTGGGCGATTCCATTGGATAATGAGGAATTTTGAGATTTCCCACTTCATTGTCTAACATTTCCAGCACCTTATTCATTTGACGACGATCAACTGGATTCATCTGTATGCACCACAAGGCTACTATTATCATTGTCGTTATCAGTAAAATCTTCAATTTCCATTTCTATGTCCATGCCTTGAGTAAAACGATCATAAATCAATACTTGCTAGAATCATCATGGTTTCCTGCCAAATCTCTCTTTAATCCCACCATATCGATCAACAACATTCCATAATTGTAGACATCAGCTTTGTAAGGCACTCGGCCAATAGCTCTATTGATTAGTTCAGGTACAACATAGTCCATGGTTCCTCTTACAGCATATAGGATCATAGTATTCTTTTCCACGGAGCAAACTTTTTCAAGCCCGAAATCAGATATTTTGGGAATGTAATTATCGTCAAGAATTATATTATGTGGCTTGGTGTCAAAATGTAGGATTTGGATGTGGTACCATTTGTACAAATACTCAATCCCTCGACCTCCTCCAACTACAATCTCAAACATCTTTTCCCAATTAAATGATTTCATTTTTTCTTAGCTGAAGTTGTACTTTTCTGGGGAATCACTAGGCGTACAATCAAATACAAGGGCATGCTTGGAGCTTTCAGCACAATATCTAACTAGTTTCACAATGGTGGATCTGTTGGAATTAATCATGCCATGGCCGTTACGAAATTAGGACCATTACAAGATTGAGTTATTTGTTGATTGTAGGATTTTAATTTCATGTCTTTTTTTTGTCGGTTGAAGAACTTAATTGCATTTTATGGCTACCCTATGACCTTAGCATTTATAAGTAGAATTTAAATGCTTTTTTTTTTTCTTTTTTTGAGTCCATAAATGGTTGTAAACAAATAATGTTCAAGCGTGAGGAATACAAAAGATGTTTTGTTTTGTGTCCATCAATTCTAATATTTGGCATCAAGCCAACAATTTAAACTCAAATTCCTCGATTCAAGCCAATGTCGATCTTTCCACAAGGTCTAGGATGCCAAAGACATAGAAAAAGGACAAGCCCGCAAAGGCGTATCTCTTTCGAGCACTGCCGAAAGATCTCCTTTGGCAAGTTTCAAATGAAAAGACTGCCAAGGAGGTCTTGAACTGCCTCAAAATCATATTTGTAGGAGCAGATCGCGTCAAAACGACACTCAAGTGCAAATTCTACGCGACGTTTGACAACTATGCTGGAAGTCTGAACGGAATGTCTGCAAAGTAGTCCAGTTTGGGAGCGACGCTTGACGATGTGTCAACGGTGAGAAATCTATTTGACGCTGTACGTGTTCACTATTACTAAGCCATTATCGGCATCGAGCAATTTTGTGACCTCAATACCATGCTGTTTGAGGAGGCTGTTGGGAAACTTCTATTCACTCAAACTGCATGGAAGGCTCAAGAAATGATGAAGGAGACCATGCACCATCAAAGCTCCTTTCTCGATCCCAAATTGCCGCTACTTTCCTTGGTCTATCTGTTATCTTTTCTTTTATGTATCTGAGCTGGTTATCTTCAATAGTTGGGAATCATTTGCTTTGGTTGCTGTTGTTAAAAGAACGACGCAAAACACACAAGATTTTGTCATCCAACACATCAAAAATACTACATTCGGTAGCGCTACCAGACTAGGATATATTTCTAGGGAAGACAAAAGATCACAATTGTAGTTACAAATATATATCTAATACCCCTTCAAAAATTTGGGTTTACCCCCTACAAACCTGGCCAATTCACAGCCAAATTGGATCTGTGTATAAGTAAGTAGGCTTTTGTGATAGTCCCTAAACCTGCATACTCAACTGAATGTTGTTATATTTCTTATGTTTGATTATAGTGTCTTGGGAGATTGAATACCTCTTCTTAAAAATATTATAAACGTTTTTGCTCTGTAGAATGGAAACTTCTTAAGCACCATTATATTAAAATTCTAATAGGTTAGAATTCCAAAAAAACATTCTATTAGTTTGGGCACCATTATATTAGAATATCACATGTTCCTTTAGATCTTCTCTGCTATGACACTTTTTATATGTTGTAGTATGTTTTTTGGTGTTTAAATATAGCTTAAGTATTTCAGTTTATGATATGAAACTATAGTATTGTACACATAATATCGTGTACTTTTACTTTAAAAGCATAATAACTCAATTTTGCAGCATGGAAGATTAATAATGTAAGAAGTTGTGTGCATAATATAAATGTAAGCTTGTTATACTGGTGAAATGTGCGCATATCGTCTAAACGTAAGCATGTTACTCAGCACATTTTATTTATAATCATACGCATGTATGCATTTTACCTATATATACTACATGTTTGTTTAGGAAAATGAGCATGTATAAATAGAATTGTAGCATGTTTTTGCTCGAGCACATAACTTATTTGCAAAATCACTAATTTATATTTCTAGTGCGACTTTCAATTCTCGAGGTCCTGGTTGTATTATCAATCACTTCATTCATTTATCTTTATTTGTCAATGTAGTTGTCAACCGTTGTCCACACTTTCACGCAACTCAAGATTAGAAACAGTTAAGCTGTTGGGTGATTCTAAATGCAGCCATCAAACTACTCAATACAACCCCTTGTTATTAGAAAATAAAATTAGGAGACAAGTTCACCTTTTTGCCCTCACAACCACAGCATAAAACACTAGATTGAAAAATAAAAGTAAACAGAAGTTAATGCTGGTGTGTTGGAGAGGTACATCAGCAGAGTTCTAGGAAGGTTGTCTGTTCCCAAGAAGCAGACATCCACGATTTTGCAAAAATAATTGGGAAATTGTGTTTCCGGCAGCACCAATGTTGTTTAGTAGTGGGATTAGATGGTATTAGTTTCATGTTCTGTGATCATCATGGCCGGCTGTGATGGTGTGCAAGGGGTGAGACCGCAGAGGGCCCCCAAAAAACGAAGGCCCGATTTTTCGTTTATTGAGTCATTATCAATAATAAAATTTTACAAAAATAAATAATAACTACCTTAATTTTAAATTTTTATTATTAAAATTATTATCAGCACATATTTAGGCTCAAAATCTTTATAATGGATGCCTTTTACATTATCAACGGTAAGATTCTAAGGAAATAATATCCTAACAGGTTAATTTTTTTTATTACTGGATTATTATTGAGTTTATTTTCATTATTGTTGAGGTACAATCAGTGTGATAAGGGTCCATATTTTCTATATTGTGATACTATCAATAAGGACAATCTTTATCATTGGAGTGTTTTGGGTATTTCCTAGAACATTATGCTTTAAAATGTCATCAACAAAAAAAATTCGTAACAAAAATAATACTTGTCATTATATTTTATTTAATGCTTTCAGTCGTTATGACTCGGGCCCTTCTTACTATTGAAATGTCATCGATAGTAAGACTTTATCGAAAATAAGATATAATAAATAAGAAAATTTTATTTAAATAATTTAATTTAAATTTTATTATTAAATATTTTTAATATTAAAGTCAATATTTATAAGTAGCAAAAGGCCTCTAAAATATTAGAGACGATTGTGGTGATCATCAATGGATTGCAAACAGAGATATTTGAACCCTAACGGGAGTGTGTCGCAGACTCCTTGCCTGTCTTATTTATTCATTATGCAGAGGCATTTTCGTTGGTTTTACAATTTCCCAAGGGTCTTTTCATTTCTTATATTTACTATTTTAAATTAGGGTTGAGGGTTTTATGGTAAAATTATCAATTAATTTTATTTTTTAATAATAAATGGGACTGTATTGAGTAATTTGGTGGCTGCATTTAGAATTATCCTAATTTGTTCCATTATTTCTTATTTGAGTTTCTTAGCTTTACAGTTGAGTGCCTTTGGTTAAAGAGATTAATTACGCTGCTGTATTACTATATATATTGCAAATGAATTCTTCAATTTTACTATCCTAATTCTGTTTCACAAAAGTACTCAACTATTTAAGGATAAACAAGAAAATCAAATAATATTTCATTTTTCAAATGCGAGGGCCCATGTCGAGAAAAAATGTGGTTATATTTAGAATTATCTTTTATTTATTTTAACAACATGAGTGACAGATATCCAATGCTTCAGATTTTTGATTGAGTTTATTACTTGAGTCATACTTGATCACAACAATACTATTCTTAGCTTAGTTATTATACATTTGGGCCTAAGTAAGACCAAGAGAAATCAGTATTTCTATATGTTTAAAGCAAGAAATTACTTTTATGAAATGCATTCTCGTGAGAACTAAAAATTAATCATTATTGTATTTTACGTATAACATTGTTGTGTAATACATTGATCATAATTGGCATTGTACATTATAATGCAATAAATTTATCATTATTTGGATAACACAACAGTGATTAATTTAGTGCATGAACGTGCTCTACAAAACAGAACGATGAAAAGTTCGTAGTCTTTAACAGGAAATAGTTTTTCTTTGATTACTAACCTTACTTTTATTGATTATTACACATCCAAACAAAACAACTGTCTAATATCGGACAACTGATTTACGACATGAGTGATTGACATCCTTTCTTTTGCTATTTCCTTTGAACATGACACTCCAATGCTTAAAATACATCTCATGCACTTCTCAATGTTCAAATTTGGTTGTGTCTCAAATTCTGGATCCACAATTTCCATGACTCGACCGGGCAAGGCCGTGCTTGCGTAATTGTGCAGATTCAAATGACCATCGAATGAATTATCCGTCGGTCTTTTGTTCGTGAACATCTCAAGTAGAATGATGCCATAACTATACATATCTCCTTGCATAGAAACTCCACCATACGTACCGTACTCTACACAAGAATATTTCCGAAAATGAAACAAAATGGTAAACTGCCTTAAAATGCATTGATTTCGAATAAGTTTATTGACTTTAAATATAACAACTTGTGAATTGATCTTTCTGAGTTACTCAAAACTTGTCTATAAATTAGCTACTCAAGCTCGTTAACTAAAAAAAATACAAATTTGAGTGGGCTTGCAACTTATTAAACAAATTACTTGAAAATATAAATTTATTAACTTTGTATAATGTATGCTTTTATACATATTTTAACTAAATATTTGAGTAGCTTTGTTGGTTATAAAAAAGAAAGAGATTGAGTAAATATAATATTTTTGTTAATAAAATAATTTTCTTTTAGAAAGATGAAATATGTTGACATATAGCTGAATCTGAAAGCTCGATTAAGTTTGTGGATTGGAATATTCAGAGTAAAGCTTGAGCAAGATAGCATTGGACTTGGTTCAAATATACCCCTAGCTAGGTATCTTGTGCCGAATCTAAATCATAGCCAAAATTTGAAAAATCAAAGCAAATGCAGAGTTCGCTATATATATAATACCTGGAGGGACGTAACCTATGGTACCTTTGATCCCAATCGAACTACTATTGGTTTCCAGTGATGGAAGAATATTGTTTGGTACGATCTTAGCTAACCCGAAATCACAAACACACGCAACCATATCGTGATCCAAAAGAACATTGCTCGGTTTCAGATCACCATGAACAATGCAAGAACCAGTGCCAAAGTGAAGGTACTGAATCCCTTGAGCAATATCAATTGCAATATTCAGCCTCTCCAGCATGCTAAGATTTCTAAACTTTCCACCACTTTCTTCTCTGTGCAGCCATTTCTCTAGACTCCCATTAACCTTGAATTCATAAACCAGTGCCTTGAAATTGTTGCCTTGAAGATCCACACCATCGCAAGCACTTAGCAATTTCACCAGATTCCGATGCCTCACGCCTCCCAATGCTTTGCATTCTGATGTAAAGGATTTCGAGCCACCTCCGACGCCAAGATTCACCACTTTCACAGCTATAAATGTCGTTCCATCATCAAGAACACCTTTGTAAACCGATCCAAACCGCCCGAAACCCAACAGATTACTCTCGGAGAAACCACTTGTTGCTCTCCGGAGATCTGCGTATGAAAGCCTCATCAACCGGTCCCCAACGCTAAATACGAAACAAGACCGATCTTTTGTCATCGTTCTCCTCTTGGAAGTGACGATCATCGCAAGGCATACGCCCGCGATGACCAAACTCGGTATCAAAATCATCAACAGAATCAACAACTTTCCCTTCGTAGATTCCCCTCCTGGGCAGGGAGGAAGCTTCAAATCCGTCACTCCACCACAGAGTCCTTGATTTCCGTCGAGAGAAACCGAAGTCTTATTCACAAATATGCCTCTCATAGGAACTTCTCCGTACAGTTTATTGAAGGATAAATTCAGCTTCCCGATATTCATATCAGCCAAGAACTCCGGGATTAAACCTGACAAATTGTTCCTCGAAAGATCCAAGTCTTGTAATCCCATCAAAGCACTCAAACCCGAGGGCACCTCTCCTTCGAGTAGATTGCCATCGAGGTGGAGAATCTCCAGGCTTGCACATTTGGTTAAACTGTTGGGAATCAACCCTGATAATCTATTGGCCGACAAGTCTAACGCAGCAAGATTTCTCAACGAGCCAACCTCGAGTGGGACCGAGCCCACGAGAGAATTGTGAGACAGATTAAACAGAATCGAAATGGATGGCAGGTCCATTACTTCTGGAGGGATCGAGCCGTTGAAGTTGTTATCGGAGAGATCTAGTTCCAACAAGTTGGTGCAATTGCCAAGACTTGAAGGTAAATTTCCCGAAATTTGATTTCCACCAAGGAGAAGCCTGCTCAAAAGAGTCGAATTACTTAACGATGACATCAGCTCGCCTCTTAATCTGTTGTTTCCTAGAATTAGGGTGCGCAAATTCGAGAGTCTTGATACCGGAAGGGGAAAGAGACCGTCGAGAAAATTATGGGAAAGATCGAGCTCAGCTAGATTAGTAAGGTCACCAATGCCTAAAGGGATACTTCCATGTATTTTGTTCTTGTCTAGATATAGAAGATTGAGATTGATCGAGAGATTGGCTAGTGAGTCCGGCAAAGAACCAGTTAACAAGTTGTCGCTAACATCAAGACTCTTTAACATTGTGGAATTGGCCAGTGATGAAATGAAACTCACGTCATCTGAAATGAGATTTGAACGTAAAAGGAATTCGTTGATTTGAGTGAGCCCTCCAACATTTGGTATTGGTCCAGTGAATTGATTCGATGACAAGCCGATAATCTCGATCATCGAAGCGTTGGAGATGGAGGTCGGAATTCGCCCGCTGAAATGGTTTTGCTCTAAGTAGAGAGTATCGAGAATAGGAAAAGTGAGGCCGATGTCTGAAGGAATGACTCCATGGAGTTGGTTTAAAGAGACATCAAAGAGAAAAATAGAAGATAAATTGTAGATAGAAGATGGAATGGTGCCGGTTAAATTGTTTCCACTTAACTGGAGAGTTCTCAGGTGACGGAGTCGACCGAGTGATTCCGGGATTTCTCCGGCTAAGCCGGAGGAGACCGCGGAAATCCTCCTGAGTGTCGTTATGTTTCCGATGGACGGAGGGATGATTCCGGCGAGATTATTCCTCGACAAGGCAAGATCTTCGAGTTTCGACAGGAGCCCAATTTCTGCAGGAATGGTGCCGGAGAGGAGGTTTCTGATCAAAACAATTTGAACAAGATTGCGACAGTGGGACAAGTTCCTTGGTATTTCACCAACGAACGAGTTGTTGCTGAGTTCGAGAAACTCGAGCCTACGCAACCGGGTTATCTCGGTCGGGATCGGGCCGTGGAAAGTGTTGTTTCTGAGAGTAATGTTTCTGAGGAAAGAGAGATTACCTATGTGAGGGGAAAGGTTTCCGACCAAGCCCTGCGACGGCAGGTTGATCGCGACGACTCTGTCGCGATTTCTGCCGCCGCATCGGATGCCACTCCAGGAGCAGAAATGGAGGCTTTGGTTCCACGAAATGAGAGCTCCTAGTGGATCTTGCAAGCTTGATTTTATAGCTAGTAATGAGTTTTGATCTGTTTGGTTGTTCGAAGATTTTGTTGGCCGAGGGAAGACGAAACACAAGATCAATAAAGGAAGAATTTTGATGAAGTTTGCCATCATTGTTGCTTGGATGAGGGCAAGTTGGTTAGTTTAGTTAATTAGTATATTGACGATCAACTCCAAAACAAGAATTTTCTATATCTATCCATACTTGCACAAACGCTCAAATCCCATGGTGAATACGTGATAATATATCCATGGTTGATGTGTCAATATGATATTGATTATGTAATCTCGTATTACATAATATTGTTATATATTTTGTTATACTGTTCGAATGGTTAACACGTGTACTAATTAACGGACCCATCAAGTAATGCATGTGTTAATTAATAGTATACATGTCGATCATTTGGAAAGTATAACACAATATGTAACAAGATATGTCAATCACTCAAATTTAAACACGTGTCATTCATACAATTCATATGTCCGCCTAGTGGGATATTTTTCTATCTTAAAAGAAGAATTTGTAGTTAAGTATGCTAATTAAATCAAAGTCATTTATACAATTCACATGTGAGATATCAATAATTCAATATCAAAATGATGTTAATGTTAACTTTGTTGATTGTATGGTTTCGAATTATTTGAGTAGGCCTTCTTGTTGATATCAAAATGGTGTTAATGTCCCATTGAATATTGAACTTTGTTGAAAAGTCACCTTCTTGTATAATGAAGTTTTCCTTCTTTTGTTATGAAGAAAGCACTAGATGTTAGGGTTTTGTTGACCTCATATAATGAATGGATTGGAAAAACAAACTAATGAACAAATCTAAATTTATAATCAATCGCATGTATAGAGAGATTGAAGTGTAGGAACATTAAGAAATCACTTACAGTTTGTTTCATAGAATGCAAGCAATATTGATTTTGATTAATCCGGCAACGTAGTATAACCCGACGATGGATCCGCTATAGTTGGTATCCATGTGTTAAATCAATCAGTATTAGAGTCCAAACTCACAGTATATGTTCAAATCAGGAATTCGTGAAGAGGACCACATACATATACTTTGTGAACTCATATGAGAAAGAAGACTTCTTATTTTATCTAAAAATACAATGCGGTTTTATGATCTCTTTGGCTCTATAATCTCATTCTTAATAAGATTATAGTATTTGTTTTCATATCTGATATATTAAGATTAATTAATTGACAATCTAGTTAATAATATATTTAATTAATTGCAAAGTGAACCAATTTCCCCATTACCCAGCATAATTTAGTTGATCCCACCTCTCTTCTCGCTCTAGATTCTCGGTTATACATTTGTGCTATATTTCATATTATATTTTGAGTTTTAATTATTTTTTTAGTATATTTTCTAAGTTTCATTTTTTATGTTTTAATAATTAATGTGAGTTTATCGGATCCAATTAGAATATATAATTATTTTTAAAATATTATTGTAAAATAATTAATTTTTAATAATCAATGATAGTTCATATTTGAAAAAAAAGTTGTATAATTAAATCTAATACACTCATTAATGATTGTAAAACTTAATTAAAGCATATAACAATTGAAATTCCAAAAAAAATAATAATTCTAGGTATGACACAAAGTGTAGCAAAAAGTGTAAAAGTGTGACGGATGATCCACAATGGCCTCTTCATGCGGGATGAATACTAAAGCATCCAAGTAGTTCGAGACAAATTTCACTTCTAATTTTACATAAACCCCAAAATTATTATAAAAATGTTTCACTATCTACAAATGTATTTTCTCTGTTTTATCCATCTTAAATATTTTTTTTTTCCATCCATCTTAAATATTTGACTAAATTTTAAGAAAGTAATTTATATATTTTATTTTAATATCATTTATTAAATGATTTTTTAATCATCTATACTATAGTATATATTTTTATTTTTCGTTTTAATATTACATATTAGTGTCATTTCTATAAAAGAAAGCTCTGTGTGATGTTTCATATAATATGAAAATTATGTAATTAAAATATGCAAACTCATACTCACTTTAAATAACAAATACATTATTTGTTAAAAAAATGTTAATCAATCTATTAATATACTAAAT
This sequence comes from Ocimum tenuiflorum, assembly GCA_001278415.1. Classification (NCBI taxonomy): domain Eukaryota; kingdom Viridiplantae; phylum Streptophyta; class Magnoliopsida; order Lamiales; family Lamiaceae; genus Ocimum; species Ocimum tenuiflorum. The sequence goes on from AYJT01044051.1 coordinate 13,872, forward strand.
GAGAGTGGTTCTCACAAATTACATTTTTGCCACTTTTCCTCCGAAAAACATCACATTATTTACACTATTCACCTTTTCTTTCACTTATTTACTATTATTTATATTATAATATATATTCATTTAATATGTAATAAAAGAGCTCAATAAAGTTACACTATATATTTTTCCTCTAAAAATATTTCATTTTCACGAATTTTATTTAATTTTTTTATTGTTGAATTAATTTATTGGAAACAAATAAAAACATATATTTTTATTTTATCATTTAAGTTGAGCTCATTTCTTACATCAGAGTCTATTTTTGCAAGTTTTCGGTTTGTTTTACTCTTTTTATTT
>AYJT01044052.1:0-27426 GCA_001278415.1 Ocimum tenuiflorum
CACAATGCACGGGAGTAAAACTAGTTATAAGTGTGAAGTGACATTTTCGGCCAAAGTTGAATATTTCAATGGCCCCATGGTCTACTCAAATAAATGTTAATCAATTATTATTTAGTGTGAGATGACATTTTCAGCCAAAGTTGAATATTTCAATGGCACCATGGTCTACTCAAATAAATGTTAGTCAATTAGTATTTAGTGTGTGATGAAATTTTCAGCCAAAGTTAGAAATATTTCAATGGCACCATGGTCTACTCAAATAATGTCAAACCAAACAGTCAACAACTTAGTCTTGACGTTTGCATCATTTTGATTGATATTCAAATGGGGTAGCACTAGGGCTGGTGTTACGATCAAATATTTAAGTTGATATTGTCGCGTCCGATCTCCCGATGAAGCCGGTCCAGTCCGATCTCCCGATGAAGCCGGTTCGTCTTACAAACAAAAAGGGCGAAGAAATGATTTTATTTAAGAAATAGATTAAGATACCCGATGATGATCAAGGGAGTACGGTTCGTCTTACAAACAAAAATTGGCCAATTTACAATTACCATAGTTTTAATAGCAGCAGCGAAATTAATACATGGCTGGGATACATAGCTCAGTGAAATTCGCTCCACCAACGTGCACGTTTGGGAAGACATGCGGCTGAGTAGGAGAGTACTTGGTGAACACATGCCACGGCCCGGCCGGTTGGCTGGGAACGCGGCGAAGGAGGTAAAAGAAGTAGGGATAAAAAGAAAAATTTATAACATATGACCATAAATCCATAATTTTAACATGTCATACTTAACAGAAATAGATAATAATTGCAGTACAGTCGGAAATAAAATAGATCCTTGTTCAACAACAGACATAATTATAGACCAGTTTAGGTTTATTAGATTTATTATAGTAGTATTAGAAAGACATGGCAGGATATCATATATGAGGATGTGAAACTCGGGACCTTATTCAGTAATTAATATTTGTACAACTAGGCACACCTCCGCCTTCGTCCGCTGCTCAACCTGCACAGTTAAAAATGCATGGAGGGACTGAGTACATTGATTGCATTCAGTGAACAAGTGCCCAAAAACATATATACATGATTTTGATATGTCATGTCATCGATCTCGGTGCCACATGAGGGATTTTATTCAAATCAAACCTTTTGCGGACAAAATATTTTCGATTAGCTCTGTAGAACATTTTCCATCCTTAAAACCTATTTAGAAACATTGACTATCTGTTCTAACAAACTGAGTAAGTTCATCATGCATAGCATTGAACCAATAGTTCGAGGGACAACTACCAAAAAAATATATATTGAATTCTAGAGATCATGAAGGACTAAATAATAAATATTTGGAAATTATGCAAGATGCATCGTCACATTGAAACCTCACATATTGGACCAACACGTCTAGTTAAAGTTATTTATAAATATAGCCAAAAACCAACAACCTTATAATACTTTTTTTCTTTGAGCAAAAATAAGAATATCACTTCTCCTACCTTTATACTATTTAAAACCTACATCTACCCAGTAATTTTTGAAAAATGGTTTCTAAAAGAATTTTATTTTTGGCTACCTTCTTCGTTATCTTTTTCCTTATTTCCTCTGAAGTTGCAGCTGCTCGAGAATTGATTGAGACTTCCAATAATAAATTTCCAAGTAAGCAATTTCTTTCTTTCTTTCTCTAAATTTAGAATGATTTCTTCACTAACTACAAAATGGTTTGAGGGGACTGAAATTATCTATACTGGCTTAATGCATTTATTCAAATAACCTTTATTCAAAAAGAAAAATATAGTTCAAAATAAATTGAAATATGAGAGATCTGAACGCTTGAGTAACCCGTCGGCGAAGGGACTTTTCATCTCCATTTGTGAGATGAAAGACACAAATTTGGAGGAAGAAGTAGTGTGTATATATAGGGAGTGGATCATATAAGAAAAGATCATCCCATGAGAAATAAAAACGAATCTGAGCTGTGAGATCAATAAGATATACGGTTGAGATTTTTTCTATTTTCAGCGTATATGTTTGATTGTATAATAATTGTATGCTTGACAACAGTTATAACATAATCCAGCATATACGTTGAAAAGATAAAAAATCTCAACCGTATATTTCATTTGATCCTGTGGCTATTTCCTTTTGGCAAATTTTTCCTGCAGGGTCTGAACCTTATATATGAATTATTATTTGAATATGAGTCTATATATATATATAGACACCCTCTATATATATATATTGAATAAATTATACTTTTGTTTCCATAGATACGGTCTCATTTTATTGTCACAATAATTTATTTTTAGTCCCATATTTTGATGTATATCGCACTTTGGGTACATATGACACAATTTCATTGCACTTTGGTTCCAATAAATTAATTTTTAGTAACATACTTTCATTTTGGAACCACCGGTAAATTTTTCGTTAAATATTTTTGCACTTTTAATCTATAAAACTATCTTGACATTTTTAATTCAATTCTTTAAATAATTTACAATAATATAAGACACATATAAATCTAAAATAAGCCTATGAGCATGCAATTTATGTAAGTGATCCATTAATTTGGGATCAAATTTGTCACTTTTGGTATTCGAACTAAAAAATAAATCAATAAGACGATAATAAAATTAGAATGTGTCTCGTGTTACCAAAAATACAATTGCTCATTTGGTTTCAGCATTAAACATTTTTTTTTAAATTTCTTTTACTATATTTAAATTATAATAAACCCCACCAGATGTCTACACGTAGACTCAAACTCTGATCTTTAAGATCACAGGAGAGGTGTTTATCCACTCCATCTCGAGATGGTAGAAAATATTAAACGTTTTATGCAAATATAATTTCCATGAACTTGCATTTTTTATCCCTGTTACATAATTAAATCATAATGATAATTCGTATATAAAATAGAATTGAGAGTTACCTTACGCTGATCTGCAAGCCATTTTTGGGGATTAAAATATAAAGTGAAGAGTTTCGCCGAACAAGGAGGAAATAGAAATGAGAGAGAAGGAATAAAGGAAAGGAGTGTTAAAATAACAATAAAAATACCTTCAAGGAGATCACGGCACAAAGTATGTCCAATAATTCTAAACTTCAAAGTAAAATAAATTCAAGAAAATTAACTTTTTTAGACTGGGACAGACAAGTGGTAAATTAGGGGAGGGGCTGAAGCTGGAAAATTAATATTTCTTCGCAGTGGAATAATCGAATATTTATATGTCAATTTTTCATCGTGTTTTCTAGATTTATAGAAAATGAAAAAAATATGGAGTTATTGTCAAATATGAAAGATGAAATCTATACCTATTTAAATTCGCAATGTAAATTATCCAAACATATTAAAACAATATATTTTATATCAATTTTTGTTTTTTCAAAGTAGTATTTTAACTTTCAGTAAATTTGCTGGTTACTTCTTGTAGAGTGTTAATATAAATATTATTTAAAAATAACATTAAATATTTCATTTAATATAATTTGCTTTATGGTAATAAATGCATAATATAATTATTTTCTGTTTGATTGAATGAATCCATTATTTTAATTTATTAAAAAAATATAAAAATTATTATCTTTATAATTCCATCATTTCAAAACACGGAGTCACTACGTATTTTTGCACGTAATCCTTGCTAGTAATTAAAAACACCAAAATAGCTTGACTAAAAGTGCAAAAATATTTCGATGAAAAATTTTTCTATAAGACCTAAATAAAAGTATGAGACTAAAAGTATATATAGGGATCAAAATAAAATAAGGCAATGTCCTATAGGACCAATTTGAAAGCATGAGAATAAAAGTAAATTTATTGGAAGGAACTTTGTCCTACGGAACGAAGATGAAAGTATGACTAAATTAAACCATATTATGTGAGACCCATATCTTTTTCCTTGAATTTATGAATAATAAATACTTCCTTTTGCCTCGTTTTCTCAGCAAAGGCAAGTGAGACTACTGATTTTCCACCGCTACCTCAAGGACCACCCTGTGGCGGTCAATGCTGCTATGGGTGTTGTCGAATCAGCAGCGGTGACCAAAATTGTCACTGCTGCGAAAAGCCGATGACAAACCCCACCAACCAAGCTCCATAACTAAACTTAATAAGTCCTAATTAATTTTTCGGTTTTCGGAATTAAGTGGTGAGAGTATTTACTCCGAAGATTCTCACAGATGAGGCGGGACCTACATGAACCCTGCATGTGGGACCCACCCCACGTGTGTTAATCAATTAGTATTGATTTTCTTTGAAGTCAGTTTCTTGTTGAGGTTTGATTGCAAATCATTGGAGCGATTGTTACCTCGAGGTTAGTCTCGAGAGACTTCTTAAATGCACAAGACATTGGCTTGGCTTCGAAGGGTCTCTTTCATGTGTGAAATATTAACTGTTATTTTATGTTGATTTCCCTATTGTTTTGTCTTCAATTTTTAAGTGGAGGTGTAATGCTTTTGAGCAATATATGCATAGCAAAAATGCAAGAAAAAAAAAAAAGAAGAGAAAAAAAAATCTAACAGATTAGCATATATTTTTTATTTGAAACGATAAAAATATTGTTTATCTAAAATGATAAATCCGGGAGCCGATCCCTCTATTTACATAGAGGTTGCATGAAAGGAAAGGTCATATGTTTCTTCGCTAAGTTTGCAATTCCATTATTAATATTCAAAAAATTTAACTGGCATGCTATCTGAATTTTAAATTATAGTAAATTACGTGAGTTTTGTTTAATTATATAACGGATTATTTTCTTGACGATGGAAAGTTAAATGTGCATCATTCGACTTTCACATCACCAATTTAGAGCATTGACAAAAAACTAATTAAAAATTAAAATTGAACAATCCGACGACACACAATGGTCTTTCCATTGCCAAAGAAAATAATTCATCATATAATATGACAAAATCCACATAGTTTATCATGTAATGGAAAATTCAAATACTTTATTACGTAACTAAAATTTTTCGAATAACTTAATCTATGTTTATTCAATCTAATATTCTTCTATTAAAAGTCATTATGATTTCTTATATTTTATTTTGAAGGATAACTTATAAAACAAAAATATAACTTACTATTAAAAGTCTCAACAGTTGATTAGTGCAATTAATCATATTCGCTATCTGTATGTATATCTATTATAAAGTATCCTATTCTTTGAACATGCTTGTTCCTATTTTATTCCTTAAATATTCAATTCTTATAATAATATTTTAATTATCTATATCTGTAACATAATTCGAATTTATTTATATTAATATTATCCACTAAAGTCCTACTTATTTCTATTTATATCTATAATTATAATATAATTTGTTTTTCATTTGTTCATATATTGTTTGTTTGACTTTCACATTATATAACTTTTGAATTTATGCAACTTAAGTTAATTTTGTAATATGCAAAAATATTGATTTAGAACCTGAATTGCTTTAATTTAGGTTTATGAATATGATTTATGATCACACTTATGTATGTGAAAACCAAATATAATAGAGAACCATCTCTTTTAGTAAATATAAATCAAAACATCATGAGCCAAATGAAATAAAACAAATAAAACCCCGACTACAATAATTGAAGAGGTCAAACTAAATTAAAGGAAAGCGAAAGAAATATTTATAAAAATGATAAAGCCAAATTAAAGTGGAAGAAAATAAAAAATTAGTTATATGGTTGCAAATTTATTAGGTGCAAGAAATGTAAACAAATAATATTTCACCAAAAAAAAAAAAGAATTCAAACATGTCATATAAAAAAAGAAAGAAAATATACAATGAATTTCCAAACAACTGCCGTTCGATGCTTGATAAACTTATATTGGAAACAAAAATAATAAGAAAAGTTCTAAATCAATCAAGATCAAATAATAAAAGACTAATTTAATATAATTCAAATTCGCAATGTAAATTATTCTGACATATTAGAATGAAATATTTATCAATTTCTACTCATTCATAAGTAGTATTTTAAATTTCAGTTAAATATATACTTTGTTTTATCATAAACGCACACTACCACAAGTCTATATACTTTTTGTCGAGCCTATATAAAATTAGTTGTTTTCTGATATCCAAGCATAATGCATATGGGAGCTTGAGGTTCAAAGCTTGATATCGAAAAGATTTCAAGTAGTCTCCAACTAGAGGCGCAAAAGGTTAAAGCACTTTGTCCATGTTCCATATATACATTATGGGATTGAGGTTCAATGGAGATATTTGGAGTGTGATTTAATAATATCGTATTCTAATTTCAAGAGTTTTAAAGTAGTGATAACTTGGCACTTTCCCAGTCCAAACATGTAATATCTCGCTCCCAAAGCCCGGCGGAGCTCATCTCGGGCGGGCTACGTTACCACCACCAGTGTTGAACAGGCTTCGGGACTGATGGTTGACCCCACAAGCACAAATCCTTTCTAGCATGCTTTGTCCCGCTCACATGCATCCTGAAAAACTTTCCAGGAGGTCAACCATCCCAGTTCTACCCTAGGTCAAGCACGATTGATTTTCATTCGTGTATTCATTCGTGTCCCCATTTCTCACTTGGAAGTCTTACTGGAGCCGCTCTTTGTCCATGCCTCGTGCACCGGCGTTCACTCCCTTCTTCTGCTCGGGGCCTGACAAAACATGTTCTAAAAGTATCAAAGTTTAGAGTAGTAGTAGAGCTTTGTTAATCAAGTAACACGTTATCTTCAAAGCTTCCCCCCAAAACTTCTTTTCCAGGACAAAACTTGTCAACAAACACCCTCTTCAGCACAATATTTCATAAATTCTTCATGCAAGAACTCCATGCCATTATCGGTCTTCAGGCACTTGATCTTCTTATTTTTCTCAGTCTCAACTTCCTGAATCCACTCTTCAAATTTCTGAAATGCTTTAGCATTAGATCTCAGGATAAAAACCCATAGCTTCAGCATTTCTACATGAGTCGCAGGGACACGACTCTTTGAAAAGGTTGTATTGTCGTGAACCTGAATATTTGCTGGGCTTTAACCACTGAAATTATGGAATTATGGAGTTGATTTAGTTATATTTTAGATAATAATTTTTATTATTTTGCTTTTATATATTTATGCATTTGGAACCACTTTAGTTTTGTTTAAATATCATCTAATTGCTAGTAATGGAACAAGAAAGAAATTATCAAAGAATGCTTTTCTCCCTCAACTCTCTCTCTCTCTAGTTCAACTCTTCTCTTCCTCCTCGTTAATTTTTCCCAAAATCCCTTTCTTCTCTATTTCTCATTCTTCTTCCACATTTCATCTAATATCAATGGATTATCACAACGTAGAAATCATGACTGTTGATTGTTACAAGGGAACATAAATTGTTGCAATTGATTCCAGCTATTATTCTACGAATTATATAGAAGTCATGGCCGTAGATGATTACGAAGGAACCCATGTCGTGACAGAATATTAGGTTAGGCATCACTAATATACAACAAGATACTCTATTTTCACAAACATTATATTAAAATTCTTAAGCACCATGAAAATATGTTGGTTCAGTCAAGGCACTTATGCATTAATTGGCTAGTTATCATTACTCACGCACTTCCAAAATTTGCAAAAATTGATCTTTGGTCACTAGAGATATAAATGACAAGACAAAAATAAAGCTTTTATTTAATTTCTTGTTTACACAAGTTGCATTTAAAACGAAACACTCGTAATTTTTTTTTTTTAATTTAAGTATAATATTAAATAAACTCACGCGGATATCCCCACATAGACTCGAACTCGTAACTTTTAAAATCATGGAAAAGATGCTTATCACTGTACCCCAAGATGGTAGACATGACATTGGCTATTTCATCCTTTTGCATGATAAAACGGATATTTGAGCTACCGCAAGATAAGTTATGTTAAACTGTCTAACAGAGCCTAAGGCTCGTCATTTTAAAAATTAAGAAATTTTTTAAAACGGTCCTCAGCAGAAATTAATAAGAGCATAATATAATAGAACATGATATTTATAATATTACAAAGTCCATCCTCGAAATAAATATTGCATTCTCAAATACTAATTCATGATAGTTTAAACAAGCATAAGAAATCTCACACAACTGCATACAAGAACACTTTTACTTGGAGAATTCTATTATAGAGACATGGGTACACATGTCTCCTTCAATTTCGGTCTTCGAGTTCGAGTTCGAGTTCGAGTTCGAGTTGGCATTTAGTAACAGCAGTAGCATCTGGGTTGTCCACAGCAAATACATGACGGATACGCAGTTTGGTCTACATGGTATTTTTCAGGCGTCTTCTCATCTTCCTTAGCTGAGTAAAATGTCACAGGGAAAATTTATTTAGTCTAAACTACAAAAATTTCGCGCATTAGCGACGGATTAGCAACGGAAATCTTCTGCCATTTTTTTCAATTTTTCATATTTTTTTGTTGAGGTTTACAACCATTTTTGTAAATTTATTAGACCCGAATTAGGTTACATTATATTTTATTTATATTCCAGTAATTGAAAAGGAAGACATGCTTTGCAAATGTTCACTCAAATAAATAATCATGCGTTGTTCATATCTTTATAAATCTTTGTATTATACTTCATGGTTTATTATTTTTAATTTTATATTTTTGCATTTTAATCTTATGCATAATTAAGGATATGATTGTGAATGGGCTGAGTTTTTCTTTTATAGGGTTGTAACTGAGCTGAGTTACTCGTGAGCTACTTGTAAATCGACTCAATTCAATTAAACCCCTAATTAAGGATGGTTTTAAAAAGCCAGTTGCAGTATATAAAATATAACAGTGTTTGATGGTCAAAACTAGCGAATCGAAAAACGTATTGTATACTTTAATCGGGTTAAATTAATCTTACTAAATAAATTAAAAATTAAACTACAACTCTAAATCCTAGAAACATGAATTGTAACATAGAAATGTAATATGGGATCCATAATAAAAATTAAACAAAAAAAAGAACAGCTTACATGGAACACCATTGGAACCCTCAGTCAGTTCTCGAGCAGTTGCTACTTGGGACGAAGCAAGAAAAGTGATAGCTAAGAAAATAGTGATCAATACGATTATTTTGGAAGCCATTAATTATGGATTTTGTATGTAAAGATTGTGGCTTTTCCCTTCATATATTTATAGATAAACTTCTAATGAGAAATGTATGGTGGTTTGCATGTTACGACAAATCTCACACATTTGATTGTATATATTTCTCTTTTGCCATTTATCATCATATGACTTATGAGTTTTAGGGTATTGATGTAGTGACAAAGGCTTTTAAGGTGATAAATAAGAATAAATCAGGGTCATTTATTTATGAAGATCGGCAGTCTAATTTAAAAAAAAAAAAAGTTGTATTGCATTATGGGTTTATTATTGTTGCATTAAAGGGTAAGAGGGTATTTTGCAATTATACAAATATAACATCATCTCCAGTTTCGGATTGCATAATCACTCACAATATTTTGCATTCTACTCATACCGGTTATGCATTATACTCACATAAATTACGCATTACACTTATTATATCATATTTAGTCTTTACCTTATGCATTAATAAGTTTTTATTTCATATGTATTCTATAATTTGATATTATATTTGGAAAAATTACGTATTATATCTATTATATCATGTTGAGTCTCTATAAAGCATTATCTAATTTCAAGTTTTAAAATAATTTAGAATACTTGTATTTGTGATTATAATGCAGAATGTGTTTAAATATAATGCAGGATTTGTTAGAGTATAATGCATATGTTTGTGATTATAATGCATATGTGTTTGAATGCATATATTTCTGCTTATAATGCACAATGAATTTGAATATAATTTTTGCATATAATACGATTTTCAGAATAATACATATATCTGTAAGTATAATCTACAATGTATTTGAATATATATGTATAATGCAAATATTTTGTGATTATAATGCGCAGTTTATTTGAGTATAATGCAAATGTTTGTGCTAATAATGGATATGTGAAATAAAAACTACATTATGTTCACATAAATAATGCATTATAACTATTTTGTTATTTTTCGTCCAATTTTCATCGAGCAAACATATCCAATGTGAATCTCTTTTGAAAGCTTATAAAATTATCTTTAATTTGTAAATGATATGCGAAAAAATAAATAGAATTGAGTGAATTATGATTGTTTGAAGTTTCAAACAATTTTACAGGATAGATGAAAGAGACAAAAGAAATTTGATACATATTTCCACAAACACCCTTAAAATCCGAGAATACAAAATTTTTGGTTGTATAATGTAACACGAAAATTATTAAACCTTGATTACTTGATCAATGAAATGAAAAACCAAGCTTTATTATTATTTATCACGCTACAAAGCTATTAACATTTGATCAGCTCCCATTTGTTTTGTATTTAAACTCATAATAATGTACAGTAATTCAGATTTAACAAATGATGGCATAATTTTATTAAATAAAAAAGAATCAGATATGGAAGTTTATGTGAACCCTATTTTAAAATAATCAACTTAGAATTATAAATATAACAATGAAGCTAATATATAATTAAGAGCCCTAATTTTTGGAGAACAGATAAATCAAATTAATAGTTGAGAGTATAACTTTCACTATGATTTTTTTTTTTTTTTTGGCAGACAAATTCAAAGAAAATTCTCAAATCTCAAGTCAATGTGACTGAAAAGTCTACGCTCTAATTAATTTCGTTTTCCATGTCATAGGCGCACATGGTGAGGCCCAAAATGTTTATTTGTAATATTCTCAATATTTTATTTTTTTTCGATAACAAATAAATAAGAATCAATAAAAACTCATAGAAGACAGGCTGGCACTGAATTGAATTTTCGATTCCACGGGTTACAGTTTCATTTTAATTTGGCTCAATAATTGCATTTTTATTTTCATTATGAATGACTTTTCCATTTTTAGTCCCAAAAAAATTGCTATACATCAACATAAATTTAACTCGCTTTACCATTTTATACATGACTTATTTTGTTATGAATGAATTACATAATTGATACTGCAAATAAAATTTTTTTGAAACTAACGTGAAAAAGAAAAGTACAAGTATGGGACTAAAAGTGCAATTATTAAGACCAAAATGAAATGAGATTGTATTATATGGGATCAAAAATGCAATTTACTCATAATCAGATGAATTCCCACCCATATGTATTGAGAATTTGTTCGAATAATTGAAAATTTTAATGTAAACCAATAGAAATTAATAGTTATGAAAAATCTTAAATAAAACAAATAAATACTCAAAATTGTAGAAAATGAATCTTATGGAAGTAGAGCATCTTATTAATATCAAAATAGATTTTGGTTAAATAACTTCTCAACAGGCCTACGACGTTGAACAAGCTTACTGATTTTTCATTGGAAATATTTTTCACTGATAAAAGAAACAAAAAAAATGTTATCTGATTGTGGAAAATTTGTATGGGAAAGACCATGACTTCAAAAGTTGACGGACAAGTCAATTTTTTTTCTTTTTGGTATCGTACTTGGAGTATTCACCGCCGACAGCAGTGACTAATATTCTCGCTACGTTGCGAGCACCTCAGAGGGTGGATAACTGGCCCCAAGATTTAACGCAGTTGCATGCATAAGGCAGGATTCGAACACCTGACCTTACTTTTTGTTGATAAAATGAAACGAAAAAAAAATGTTATATGATCGTGTAAAATTCGTGTGGGAAAGGCCACGACTTCAAAAGTTGACGGACAAGTCAATTTTAATCAAACTATAGATAATTATACATGATATTTTTTCGTAATTGACGAAGAAATGTTGATAAAGGCCTCATAAACCGACGAAAGTAGTTGACGAAGATGTCTTGTTTTGGTACCCTCTCGAGTAGGGTAGAAATAGGTTAGATGTCCGACGTGGGCCTTCAATCTGACCTACTTTAGCTTCGTCAGTTCTGATGTATTTATTAAAGAAACCAGATTTAGGGTTTTTTAAGAGTATGTAATTAAATATGTTAGGCTTGGAAGTTGGCCTATTGAAACCAAACGGGCTGACCCATTTCAATTATGATTATTTTTTTTAATTATTGAATTTATTTATTTAATAATTAATGCCTAAATATGCTACTAAATACATGCGTAGTTTTGTATTGAAAAATGCACTATTTGTTGGACAAAATTTTCTATTCCTTACATGCTTACTGCTTTCGTAATTAATTAAAAAATAATTGTTATTTTACTAGACAATTTTATCTTTATATATAGTGGTATAATCGAACTGAGTAGAACTGAGTACCGTTGTGCTCAAGTTTGATTCGCTTAGTATCGAATCGAGCTTTATTATCGAATATTTGAATGTTCACAAACTTAATCGAGTCTTATCGAACTTTCTAAATATACATATAAATTTAAATAATTATTGTTTTCTTTTATAAAAAATCATTTTAAGCACAAAAAAAATGTTATATTTACTCCAATTCATTTTTTTCTAATAATAAAAAGTTAACTAAATAGTATATTATATTTATCACTCACTAAAGAAAAAAAATATAAATTTTATAAAATTAATAACTTTATATTTATTACTATTTTTTTTGCTAACAAGGTTGCTCACGGGCTTTCTAGTCGAATACTGTCAAGTTCAAATTTGACTCGTCTAATTAACGAGTTTCACTAAATGAACTCGTTATCGAGTCGAGATATATTCGAGTAGCTCACGGGTAACTCAACTCATTTACACTCCTGTTTATATAAAATCCTAATAAATTTGTAGTCACGTGTTTTCAAGCAATTTTGTTCTCTTACCAATTTCTTCTGTCCCTTTTTATTTTATTTTCTCTCTCGGCAATTTTTCTTCTCTTCATCATCATTATTCATTAATGCAGTTGACGTGATTTGCAGCAGCTGGACATTTCTTTCTTTTATCTTTTTTTATTGAATTTTCAGTAATTGTTCAAAATTTTCCAAAACTATAAATTTTTTTTTCTTTTGAGTAAACAAAAACTGAGGGTGATTAATCAAGAGTTTTGTTTATATGTATATTTATGGAGTCAATGACTGATAAGGGATTGTGCTTCAGAAAATTTACAAAAAAAAATTGATCCAAAAAAGAAAGTCACCCACACGATAACATGTATATTTTTTTTTTTTTGAGTGGTTATAAGATGTATAATTAAATGTGAACTAATGATGAAGAGAAGAAAAATTGTTCAAGAGGGAAATTTCTCTGAAAACAATATTGCTGAAAACTAGTGGTGCATTGTACAAATTTGTTATTTTAGTTTTTATTTATTTTTTTATATAAGGGTAATTTTTCAAATAAAATAATAATTATTTTAGTTAATTATTGAGGCTATAAAAAGTAAAATGGGACTTCAAATAAAGCCTTCATCATATTTGTTTTTCTTTTAAGCGGGAATTCGAATCCTAAATTTCTCTTATTTGGAGAGTCTTTATACATCGGTGCGCCTCCACTTCTTCTCTGGCCCATAAATCCTTTTTGGTTCATATTTATATTCAATTTTCAGCACTGACTTTCTTCTTTCTTTTCTTAATTGAAATAATAGTCCAAGTATTTGATTTTATTTTCAATCAATAATGAAAGCTGGTGAGTGCAAATGCCTCCTCCTGGAAAAGTTGTTTAAGAGTACCCAATTATGTTGACTGTATTGAAATGGACATTAAATTACAAATTTTCTTAAAATATAACTTAATTTTAATATAATTTCAAATTTTACTTATCTCTATATTTACCATTATAAATTTCTTGATATTCAAATGCAAACGAACAACTTCTAATTTTTTGTTTGTCGTATTTTTCAGTTGAATTTCTTTAATTTTATGTATATTATAAATAATTTATTATTGCTTTTCATTTATAGGAACATAGTTAAGTTCTTGTATTATATTGCATTAAAACAGAAACTGAGTTCTTAAAATCTACCTTTTATGTTACCAAACAAAACCACATAGATATTTAGTTTGTGAATCAACTAATTTAAAACTTCTTTATCTTTTCCACTCATTTAACTGCTACGTTTGCATGAGCCCTAGTTTAAAATAATCAACCTCGTTAATTAATTATAATTAATACTAAAAATGTTAAGTAGGAAATTATAACCCCTAATTTGGGGAAAAATAAATCTAACTAACAATTGAAACTATATTGAAAACAACCATATCTCTAACTATAAAATAATGATCAATACTAATAATAAAACAAAAAAAAAATTAAAACCTACAAAACCAAAAAAATTCATTTTTTTTTGCTTAAGTACAATATTAAATAAACTCAATTTTGATGTCAACACAAAAGTTCGAACTTGTGACCTTAGAATTATGAGAAATGTACTTATCCAATGCAACTCCGAGATGTAAGACAAAAAAAAAATGCATATTTATAAGCGAGCTGTACTTAGAACAACCTCACAAAACCTAATTGGCACAAATTAAAAAATGAAAAATAAAAAAATCTCAAGTCTACGTGATTCAAAAGTCTATTCCTTTTATTTTCCACACAAACAAACAAGTCCTGTGAATTAATAAGAACTTTTCCTTATATTTTCTTTGGGAAATTTTAAGAAGTTAAATAGGAATAAAATCTTGATTTTGAGTGAAATGACATCACTCGATGTATAAAAGTTACTTTAGGAATTAAAAAAGCCTTCTTTTTCGGTCAATGTGGGACACTTTTATCAGCCCTGCTACATCTACAAATTTATTTTTATTTTATTTTTTTCTTAAATTTTTATTTCTTGTGTTTTACATTAACTTTGCAATTATTCAGTCGGGATGATACAAAATAAAGGTTTATAATATTTTATAGTGTTTAATTCTTATTTTTAGTAAATATGCCATATTTAATCATATAATATATACTCTGGACACTTATCATGTACAATAAACTCCACTGAATAATTGAAAAAATAAAAATGAAACAAGGGATATTAAAATTTAAGAAACAACCAATAAAAATTAAAAAATTTGCAAAAGTGAAGTAGATGATGTAGCATCATGTGGGAGAGTAGATGAGAAGTCGTATCATTCGAAAGTTTTGTGTTTATTTTTCCATCATTTTGACATGATTAATTGCTTGGAAAGCATTATTTAAATTACATTCTGCATTTTGTAGGTTGAAATGTATTTGAGAGCAAAAATGATGTATTCGATGAAGATTAGAATGTTTTACAAGTGAAGCAAGTGAAAATCCTGTAGCAACAACATTCTGAGGTAGAAGCAAGCAGTATCGTAGTTAGGTGTGACCACACTTCAAATACACATAAGAGGCCGTGGGAGAAACAAGGACATTTTCATATCTTCAGACTTCAAAGATATACTTCCAAATCAAGATATGCACGCCCCCGATAGATCTTTGGGCGTTCAAGACCATATTTATCCATATTTAGATTAGGATTTTCGTTTTCTTTTAGATTTCTGTTATTTTTCACCTATAAATAGTCTAGTTTAGAGAGAAAAAAATTAATCTTTGGTAGGCGTCGCCTACGAACACTGTTTTCATTTCTGTCGAGTTTTCACTTTTTTATGGATCACTAAACAATTATTCTAGTCAAGGTTTTTATCTAGGTTTAATCAATTTTCATTTGTGAGTTTTTGTTTTACCTTTTCTATATCTATTAAATAATTATACATCTCTTATTACTCTTTTATTCAAAGTGTTGATTACTGGGTATTTGAGACTACAAACTTCAGCTTAATACAGCTAACCAATGTTTGGGTCCATCTGTAATCGTGGTTGAGTCTTTGTACAATTAGTAAGTAATAAATTAATATCGTAATTTTGGTTCATCTGTAATCATGGCGATTTTGTGATTGAAATTTGATTTGTTAGAGTTGTAGGATCTATCTTAGATTGTATGGCTAACAACTTGTGAATTATTTACCTTGGTTATATATTTTCATTATGTGATATTTCTCATTTTCTTGTTTAGTTATTTATTTACTTGCTTTTTACATAGGTAAAAACTGAATCTAACACCCCCTCCCCCATTCCACCCACCCAATTTATTTGTTTTCCATTTTTTTTTTCATTTTTAGATATTCATTTACTATAAAATGTGAATCGACTCTACTCATCGCTCTGCAAATTAATTTGTTTTGCAAAAATTTTATTTGTGCAGTTTTCATAGCATCAAAAAAAAAATGTATCATATCATTAACCACTCGATTTATTTTTATTTTTATTTTTATTTTATCTTTATTTTTTGTCTAATCCAACTAGTCTACTTAGCATGTGCTACCGAGTTCTTCACTAAAAATATCTTTTATTGAGAAAATGAAACAATAAACATGTTACGTGCTCGTGGAAAATTAGTGCTGGAAAGGCTACGGCTTCAAAGGTTACGGAAAAGTCACCTTTACTACCACTCTACGTAATTTTATACACAGAATCTTTTATAATTGACTAAGAAATTTTGACAAAAGGCTTTACAAATTGACGAAACTAGTCGACTAATATGTTTTGTTTTGGGCAACTTATAAGAGTGTAAATAAGACATCAACTTCTAATTTTTTTCAGTTGAATTCCTTTAATTTTATTTATATTATAAATAATTTATTATTGCTTTTCATTTATAGGAAACATTGTTAAGTTCTTGTATTATATTGCATTAAAACAGAAACTGAGTTCTTAAAATCTACCTTTTATGCTCCCAAACAAAACCACATAGATATTTAGTTTGTGAATCAACTAATTTAAAACTTCTTTATCTTTTCCACTCATTTAACTACTTCGTTCGCATGAACTCTAGTGTAAAATAATCAACCTCATTAATTAATTATAATTAATACTAAAAATGTTAAGTAGGAAATTATAACCCCTAATTTGGGGAAAAATAAATCTAACTAACAATTGAAACTATATTGAAAACAACCATATCTCTAACTATAAAATAATGATCAATACTAATAATAAAACAAAAAAAGTTAAAATCTACAAAATCAAAAAATACATTTTTTTAACTTAAGTACAATATTAAATAAACTCAACTTTGATGTCAACACATAAGTTCGAACTCATAACTTTTAAAATCATGGGAAATATGCTTATCCACTACAACTCCGAGGTGGTAGAAAAAAAAATACATATTTATAAACGAGCTGTAATTAGAACAACCTCACAAAACCTAATTGGCACAAATTAAAAAATAAAAAATAAAAAAATCTCAAGTCTACGTGACTCAAAAATCTATTCCTTTTATTTTCCACACAAACAAACAAGTGCTGTGAATTAATAAGAACTTTTCTTATATTTTTCTTCGGAAAATATAAGAAGTTAAATCAGAATAAAATCTTGATTTTGAGTGAAATGACATCACTCGATGGATAAAAGTTATTTTTGGAATTAAAAAAGCCTTCTTTTTCCGTCAAGGTGGGATACTTTTATCAGCCGTACTACATCTACAAATTTATTTGTATTTAATGTTTTTCTTAAATTTTTATTTCTTGTGTTTTACATTAACTTTACAATTATTCAGTAAGGATGATACAACATAAAGGTTTATAATATTTTATAGTGTTTAATTCTTGTTTTTTAGTAAATATGTCATATTTCATCATATAATATATACTCTGGACACTTATCATGTAAACTCTACTGAATAATTGAAAAAATGAAAATGAAACAAGGGATATTAAAATTTAAGAAACAACATTAATAAAAATTAATAAATTTTCAAATGTGAAGTAGATGATGCAGCATCATGTGGGAGAGTAGATGAGAAGTCATATCATTCACACAAATTTTTGTTTTTATTTTCCCTATGGTTTTGACATGATTAATTGCTTGAAAAACATTACTTGAATTATATTTTGTATTTTGTAGGTTGAAATGCACTTGAGAATAAAAATGATGTATTCGATGAAGATTAGAATGCTTTACAAATGAAGCAAGTGAAGACCCCGTAGCGACAACATTTTGAGGTAGAAGCGGTATTGTAGTTAGGTGTGACCACACTTCAAATACACATTAGCAAAGGCAGTGAGAGAAATAAAGACATTTTCATATTTTCAGACGTCAAAGATATACTTCCAAATCAAGATATTCTCGTCCCCGACAGATCTTTGGGCATTAAAGACCATATCTAGATTAGAATTTTCGTTTTTCTTTTAGGTTTCTCTTATTTTTCACCTATAAATAGTCTAGTTTAAAGAGAAAAAGATTAATTTTTGGTAGGTATCGCCTACGAAGATTAATTTTTGGTACGTATCGCCTACGAACGTTTTTTTCATTTCTGTCGAGTTTTCACTTTTTTAATGGATCATTAAACAATTATTCTAGTCAAGGTTTTTATCTAGATTTAATCAATTCTCATTTGTGAGTTCATATTTTATCTTTTCTATATCTATTGAATAATTAGACATTTCTTATTATTCTTTTTTTCAAAGTGTTGATTACTGGGTATTTGAGACTACAAACTTCAGCTTGATACAGCTAACCAATGTCTGGGTCCATTTACTATCGATTTTTTTTGTTGATCGACTCTACTCATCCCTCTATAAATTATAAATTAATTTGTTTTGCAAGAATTTTATTTGTGTAGTTTTCATAGCATCAAAAAAAATGTATCATTTCATTAACAACTCGATTCATTTTTATTTTATCTTTATTTTTTGTCTAATCCAACTAGTCCACTTAGCATTTGCCAACCGAATTCTTCATTAAAAATATCTTTTATTGAGAAAATGAAACAATAAAAATGTTACGTGCTCGTGGAAAATTAGTGCGGGAAAGGCTACGGCTTCAAAAGTTGAAAAGTCACCTTTGCTACCACTCTACGTAATTTTGTACATGAATTCTTTTATAATTAACTAAGAACTTCTGACAAAAGGCCTTACAAATTGACGAAATTAGTCGATTAATATGTTATGTTTTGGACAAAAATTTGCGTTAGACCATCCGATGTATACACACAGATGATAAGAAACTAATCTTGGTGATAAAATTAAGAACCAACCTCATTGATTAATTTGTAATAATTGAATGAGTATAATTATTGTTTATTTTGAATAAGATATATCTTCTTCATTCTCTGTATAAGACTAAAGATTATTCATTTTTAATCTATTTTACCATATTCAGTTATGTTATGATTTTTTATTCTTTTAATTACCCTTAAAGTATATGGAAAAAAAAGGATTACTTTTGAACAATACATGCATATCAAATAAAAAAAACCCACAATATTTAACAAATTAGCGTATTTTTATTAAAAAGATACAAATATTTTTTTTCATTTAAAACGATTTACTTTTTTTAACAGTCTAATATTCTTATATTACCAGTCATGATTTCTTATATATATATATTGAAGGATAATTTACGAAACAAAAAATACAACTTACTGGGGAAAAAAGTCTCAACAGTTGATTAAATCCTATGGATCAGATTCGATCTCTCTCTATATATATAAATAAATAAAAAACATGTAAATAAAGAAATACAGAAAAAGAAAATACTATCTGCCTGTATCTATTACTTTCAAAACAGAATTCATCACAACTCCCACTGAAATTTTCATCCAAGCAAAATAAGGCCAAAAAGGTGACTAAAATTCTCATCTCAGCAAAATCCAAATGTAACAGAAATATTATAACACAAAAGTAAAACACGGAAATCTGTAAGATCCTGTTCACTTCAATCAAACAACAAAATGACTATTCATGTTCTTCACATTCTTCAGCAATTTAACATTTGAGTAATATATCCATGGGTCAGAAATCTCAGAAAGTTCTAGAAAGGTGTCGGTCTATCGAATCGAACCTTCGCTGATTGATGAAACCTTGCAGACACCTGCAGGTGTTGTAAGTGGAACATCTTTGTAGCAGGCCACCAATACCTTGTCAGTGTGCAGATCCACTTGAAGTGTTTCCCACACCTTCTTCTTCGGGTTTAGGACATCGTCGGGCGAGCCTTCGAACCCAGGGAATGTCACTCTTTCACCAGGGATAGCCCCTTCTGGAGGTTCGACCAACTCGACCTGACAAAGCCAAAATCCCCAGTTTTTACTCTGACGATACTTTTGCAATCTTAATGTGTGTGTGTGCGTAGGGAATGGAGCGAATAGGAACTGTTCAGTGCGTGAGAACTAAAAACTATTACATTATTACGTTTTGTTCGGTGATCAATGTGTGGTAACTAGAAACTGCACTATAATGCACAATGCATACCATAGCAATGAACTGAACATGTAACAATGCACTATTATAATAGTACATTATGCAATAATTTGTCCATTATCTAGTTCTCACAATAATGTACAACTTATTAAAACAACACGTAATATTGTATAATTTCTAGTTCTCACACACTGAGTTATCATGGGAGCCTCTCCCTATACTTATTAGTTTCTTCGACACGCACATAATCATCCCGGCCATGAAAATGATCAGACCTACCAGCTAGAGCTTAATTACAGAAACGGGATGAATGATTAATTATGATTTTTCTAGGGCTGAAAATCAAACCAAACAACTCGATAATCAACTCATGATTGATTGTTAGAAGCTTGTTCAGGATTGGTCCAATAAGCATATCAAAGAAAGCTTGAGCATAATTTTCTAATTGATGAGATTCCGTGATCAGATTAAAGCTTATTCAAGCTCCTTCAGCAGTAAATCAAATAAGTTCAAATATTTTTCGGACTCGTCCCCAACTCATTTCATAGTCGTAACATTACCTGGTTCCTTGGGAAGAAAACTCATTCGTGAACCAGGTATTTTCTAACCAAACCAATTAGCTTTGATAGGAAAATTAGATCAGTTTTACCATTGAACAGATATGAGCACTGCAGAGCACAGACAAATGGTTGCTAACCTTAGTGTGATCGTTGTTGGAAGCTGCAAGGACCATTGCGTGAGACTTTATTCCCCTCATGGTTGCTGGCTTTAGGTTACAAAGAACGCAGACCTTCCGATTCTAATATATAAAACGAGAAAACATTGTTGAGCAAGTGTGTTCTTGCCGCTAGGCTAAATAGCATATAAGTCACAAATGAAGCTGGAAAAAACCAGAGATACCTGCATTTCTTCAAGGGGTATATACTTGACAAGGCCACTAACAACTGTGCGGGGCTGTGGTTCACCAACATCAATCTCTTCGACATATAAAGAATCAGCATCGGGATGTTTCTGAACCTTTGTAATGAGACCAACCCGAATATCTAGTCTAGTGATGGTAATCTCAGCATCAGCAGGAGCCGAGGACTTGGGCTTGGCTTCTGCAGATTTTTTGGCTTTTTCCTTCTTAGCAGTTTTACCATCTATAGAATATATAAAATGAGATCGGTAAGAAAAATTGATGATTTCTAACCCACGAACCAGGAACGTAATTTTCGCATGCTTCCCAACATGATGTTATCTCTGTCTAAAATTTAGAAAGGTTATTGTGTCTGATTCCAGATAATATATGGCTTCTCATTTGATGCACTGCATACGCAACTTCGTTCATTTGTACCGATTAGATCTAAGAAATGCAATCTACAATTGGAAGGGATTTGATAGTTTTTTCTACAAGAAAAATAATAAATCCTAGTTAAACACTTTAAACAGTTTTACTGATCCAAGACTTATTACAGAAAATTGGACTAACTCCCATCCACAGCCCACCCCACCTTGAAAAAGAATAACAAACAGGTACTATAATTTAATCCACAGAGACGAAAATGTCTTCTTCAAAAAATCCGTCTACATGCAAATGAAACCAAAAAGGATTGTACATAATATGATCCAAATAATCAACTAGAACTGCTACATAAATATCTGTGTCTGGACAACAGACATACTTGACAGAAGCACCTTCACTTTGAAGTATTTGTCTTAATGAGAAGCTTCCTTCACCAGATGCACCATAAGATAAAAACATCAATGTGAATCCACAACATGGTAGGGTTGTTTATAATATCTTTCAACTATGACATACAAAATAAATGCACAATAACATGCATACGCACATGCACATAGACTGAGTCGCACACAAGACAGGAGAGAGAGACAGCAAGTGATCATATCAACAGAACCAAGCCACTATCAATAAAGCAAGTAAATCTCCAATACTTAAAAAGAGAATGCCTCCCTATATAAAATTAAATGACCACACAAAAAAACATTTGAAAGAAATAACCTGATATCTTTGTTTCCTTGAGTTTCTCACTAATTTTCTTTGCTTCAGCCTCAGCCTTTACAATCCTATCAGCTTGACTTCCAGCAAATTTTTCTCTGTAGAATTCTACTTCATCATCTTTCTGTATAATATTTGGGTGCAACAGCAATAAGTGACCCAAAAACTCAAATAATCAATATAAGTAATTCCTGGCAATCAATAGACAGCAGCAATACGAAGAAATACCAGTTCTTTGAACAATGGTGCTGGAGTTCCAATTTTGTGACCCGCAGATAGGAACTCCCAAGGTCTTCTTGCCCTTTCAACATCCCCTTTTTCATCAGAAAGTGAAAGTTGTCCTTCAAGTGGCAAGTTGAGCTGCTTAAGCACCTATATAGCATTGGAGATTAATTAATCACTCAATATCCTGACCTAACATGCTACTCAGTAACTTCATAAGCTTAACACAACATTGGCAGCACTCTATGTAAAATTACCTCGATGGTAAACGACGGCATAAAAGGTTCTAAAAGGCATGCAAGAAGATACACTAGTCCAGCCGATGTTTTCATGACCACAGAACAAGAAGGTCGATCCTCCTTGTAAAGCTTCCAAAATTGGCTTTCCTAAAGAGTGAAACATGAAACAATAATTCTTATTCTTCTCCTTCTCACAACATGTTCTAAGATGGTATAATAAGAAATTGGTGAAGTGAACACCATATATATTCATACCTGCAAATAAGCATTGCCTTCACCAGATATACTCATGGCAATCTTCAACCCTTGTTTTAGTTTCACCTACACTCAATGTCATTTAGTAAGTTATCATGGAAAGGTATAATCCAAGGTATAAATTGTACTTTAATTTCATTTTTTAACTTTGTTAATTGGGGAGGGGAGAGCAGTCATCCCTTTCTAGATAGGGGAAGTCCGCCACTTTTACTCAAAAACACAAGCTTGCATGCACCGGTTACCTTCTCCATTGCTTCTACATACTGTTCAACATAATTACCAACTTTGTCTCCCAGTGCCTTAGTCAATGAATGAGAATCTGCACCCTGAGCATCAGGAATAACAGAACCATATCCTGAAGCTGAAAATAATGAAGGAACAAATATAAGCATCTCATCACCGCCCTTACAACTTAAGGATAGAATCTACAAAATGGACTATAGGATATTCACAAAACTACTGCTAATAACTTGTGTTGTGTTATTTGAGTCAATATGAATGTTTCTGTCTGGGAATTTCTATTTTTGTCCTCCAAAATCATGCCATAGTATGAGCTTCTTTTGCTAAAAATCTTCTCTTAGCAATTAAGGTTAATCAAAGTTTTTGCAAAGAAACTTCAAATTAGATTCTTTATTCAGAATCTAATCTATCGGTGGTGAATGCTCGTAGCGGCATGGTGAGGGACTTGTTCCATGTCTTTTCTAAATGGCTGGGGAAATGAAAGAATTAGTGGGAGAAACTCAAAATGATGTGGAAATTACTCTGGCCATGTTCCACCATTCTAAGCCTCAACTTGCCTTAATTCTTGATCATAAAATCATTGTAACACTTCTAAAACAGGCATATATGGGTATTAAACAATAGTAAAATATTATCTTAAAGAATCATAACACGATAAATTAACTGACCTGGGTCTTTTGCAATAAAACTCAAAACACGGTTCACAAAATTTCCTAGATTGCTGAGCAACTCACTGTTCAACTTCGCTTGTAAGTCAGACCATGTGAATAGAGTGTCTGACACCTGAAAATATGAAATCATAAAAATCATTATCGTTAATGCTAAAGTATGCATTTGGTTAGATCGTAAAGAGCTTGCCTCTGGTCTGTTTGTCAGCAGATAGTATCTCCACACCTCCACAGGAATAGTAGTATCTTTCACATCATTTCCAAAGACTCCAACACCTTTGCTCTTTGAGAACTTCCCTAATTACACATGAACATTTCCAGAATGAAACTCCAACCCATAAATGAGATAAAAGGGTCGTGTCTCTCACAGTTGCAAAAAATAGATTTTGTTCATATCTTTAACCTGCTTCATAGTTCAAGTATTCTGTAACACTGATAGTTTTCATCATAGTCCAGTCTTCACCAGTTCCAAGAAGAGTAGAAGGAAATATCACCTGAAAGAAACACAGACCAAAATATTAAAAAAGAATGGGTATTAAGTATGCAGCATTCTAAAAGTCTAAAACAATCTGTAAAGGAAGGATGATGGCAAATAAAAAGGAGTTTAAATTTCTATATACCACACCACCATCATAACAGAAAACGGAAGATAAGTAGAAATCCATATTAGCAGCCATTAATCACCCATATTGTCTGATATAGTATTAATTAGAATTTTGATTTTCTGTAATCAACTTACTGTATGAAAAGGAACATTATCCTTGCCCATGAACTGGTACAGATCCACATTATCAGGATTCTTCCACCACTTCTCCCATTCTGGCGTGTGACATGCAGTGATTGAGACATATCCAATTGGTGCATCAAACCATACATAGAATACCTAACAAATTGGGACAAGATTATGATGTCAGAAACCACGATTAATCAGTAGTGCGCTGTCACCAAACCATAAAAATAGTGCATTCCAACAAAAAGAAAGATTGTGTGGCTTATCTGTTCCAAACACGAGTATATATATTCACCTTTTCCTTAAAGTTCTCATGTGGAACAGGAACCCCCCATTTCAAATCTCTAGTGATACAACGTTGTTTTAGCCCTTCTCTAAGCCAAGCAGATGTTGCTTGGATAGCATTCTGACTCCACCCCCCAGCCACGGACGTGCATTTGATATAATCTTCTAATCTATCCTTCAGCAGAGGAAGTTCAAGAAACAGGTGGTTTGTATCACGGATGTGAGGAGTATTGCGGCAAACCTGTAGTCAAGCAGTGCCACATTTCACAAACAATAAGTTATATTCATCTATATGTTACTTATTTAATGTCTTGTGACTTGATTTCTCCTTAAGAGGGGTAAACTTGTTATTACCAAATGAGAAGGTACTTAATCAAATATTACAAACATCCATCCAGATTAGGTTGGTACCTTGCATTTTGGATCCAATAGTTCTGTGGGGTTCAAAAGCTTCCCGCACTTTTCACATTGATCACCACGTGCAGAGTCATAATTACAACCTGGTGTTGGACAATTACCCTCCACAAGCCGATCAGCCAAGAATTTTTTACATTTATCACAATAGAGCTGCACAAAAGAATTAACCAATAAGCCTCACCACGCAACACAGTACATCTAATTAAAGAAGAGGCGGAAAGGAAAACATGTTCCAAGATTATGGATTGAAAAAAATGAATCAAATGGCACCTGCTGCATTGTGTTCTCTGAAAGCCATCCATTGTGCAACAGTTTATTGAAAATCGCTTGGCAAACTTCAGTCTGCTGCGGACTTGAGGTACGACCAAATTCATCAAAGCTTATGTTGAACCATTCGTATACCTCTTTGTGAATAGCATGATATCTGCAAAACCGAGAATAATATCGGTCTATGTACATGAATCCTTGAATCAAAAGAACAAGTGTTTGAGATGTTCACAGTCGACATATGATGCCATCAACTTCATATCATTGTGAACACACATAAAACATGAACAGAAATAAGATTTAAACCACCACCTCAAAAATCTTTGGTACCTAAAATATATCAATGTTTTACCAGCAACAGTTATGATATTAGAGATCAATAAAATTGTATATAAATTCAGCCAGCTAAAGAAATTTATTCTGGCTCACAAAACTGTCACCAATCAGTTTTGAAAATGGCAGCTATGAGCTAGGGAAATATAAGTTAGCCAACTTGTGCCAACAGAGTCCTAAGAGAAGTTCGCCATAGAGTGGATCTATCCCATCAAATTGATGTGGTCCCAA
Source organism: Ocimum tenuiflorum (assembly GCA_001278415.1). NCBI lineage: Eukaryota > Viridiplantae > Streptophyta > Magnoliopsida > Lamiales > Lamiaceae > Ocimum > Ocimum tenuiflorum. The sequence goes on from AYJT01044052.1 coordinate 25,984, forward strand.
AAGCCAAGAAGTTGGCAGTAACTGTTTGTAATTTTATAAATATTAAACTTCCCTTAAGAAATACCATATCAATCTAAATGTAAGAAAATAAAGTTGTCATTTTTAAGCACATTTTTTTAATTTATGATTACCAAGTGCATTTGATTCAGTATTCTTTAAAAAGACAGTGCAAAAAGATTATTCGTTAACCATCCTTACTGAACTATATCAGAAGAGCAGAAGCACTTCATATATGAGTATAAATTAATGGACATACATCATTATATCCGAAGTGCAAACAAGCACCTATATACAGACAGCTAACAAAATGTGTGCATAATATCTGACCAAGTGCAATTCAGTTAGGCTAAGAACTCTGAATCTCAAAACTCATATATATATATATTCTCAAACTCCCTACCCCCTAATAAGTTTGGCACGTATCTACTTAAGTCTGTGGAATTAACCACCAACCTTAAATCCTTAACAGCCTCCTTCCAGCTCAGAAAGTAAACCAAAAACTTAGTTCACTATTTAAAGATGGAAATGCCTCTAGAGAAAATCAGGGAGCTTCCATTTTTCTAGTTTAAGCTCTAAAACCCCACAATTGGGGAGCTTGAGAGTGCACGGCAGAGTCCAGATTTTAAGAATAAGAACTCGAAGATCTTATTATACGCCAATGCCAATAATCATTTGTTTGAAAAGTAAATAACATGTTCAAGACTTCCAGTTCATTACCACCCCAAGTAAATACTACGAGAAATTACTGTCAAATTCAGGTTTCAGCAGCAAGAGTCTTCATTAACACCAGATTTGGCTTTCCATTTACCCATCCAACAGCAATAAAAACAACTCCAAATTGAGGTGATAAAATAAAACGCAGTTGGAACAAGTGTTCTTCACCGCCGCAATGCTGTACATAGTCCAGTGAATCAAGAGAAAATCAAGTAAAATACTTGTCACAAATCTCCTTCGGCGTACAGCCTTCCTCCAACGCCTTCGTCTCCGTCGCCGTCCCGTATTCATCCGTACCACAGATATACAGCGTGTTATATCCCCTCATGCGGCAATACCTCGCAAATACATCAGCGCTCAGCACACCTAATCCATAAATAAATCCAAAAAATCATTTCTTCCAAACATGCAAACAGAAAAAAAAATTAGCCGCATCCAGCACAACCAACACATGAAATTGAAATCAATTGCTAGGGGCAAGATTGGGGGAATTACATCCGATGATGTTGCCGAGATGAGGAACGTTGTTGACATAGGGCAAAGCGCTGGTGATGAGGATGTTCTTCTTCCCCGGAATCGGAAGCTTGGCGGCGGCGGCGCTGCAATCACCCATCTTAGTGTGTAAGAATACTTGTTCAATACGAAATCGATTCCTGAGGGTCTTGGAGAGGGTGAATTTATAGAGAGAGAGAAAACGTGGAGTCTGCGGTCTGCAAAAATGGACGAAAG
>AYJT01044094.1:0-10289 GCA_001278415.1 Ocimum tenuiflorum
CTATGATTTTTGATGAATATTCTGGTGGTGAGTTACCAAAACCAGATTTTGGTGTTAGAAACAATGATTGTCTGCAAAAAACTAAGTTTTATTCTAGTCGAAAATCGGAAACTTCCATGCAAAATAGGCGTTTTGCTCAATTCAGAGTGAATTGTCTCCATGATTTCTGATAAATTTTTGGCTCGTGAGTTACCAAATCCAGATATTAGTCTTAGAAACAATGATCGTGGGCAAAAAACTCAGTTTTATTCGAATCGAAAATTGGAAACTTCCAAGAAAAATAGGCCTTTTGATCAATTCAGAGTGAATTTTCTCCACGATTTGTGATGAATATTCAGGCCATGAGTTACCAAAGCCAGCTTTTGCTACTAGAAACAATGATCGTGCGAAAAAATTAGTTTTATTCGAGTCGTAAATCAGAAACTCCCAAGCAAAATAGGCCTTTTGACCGATTCAGAGTGAATTTTCTCCATGATTTCTGATAAATATTCAGGTTGTGAGTTAACAAAGTCAGATTTTGGTTCTGGAAATAATAATCGTGGAATAAAAAACTCAAGCTTATTCGAGTCAAAAATCGGAAACTCCCCAGCAAAATAGGCCTTTTGATCGATTCAGAGTGAATTTTCTCCCTTATTTCTTATAAATATTCGGGTCTTAAGTTACCAAAGTAAGATTTTGGTATTAGAAACAATAATAGTTGGCAAAAAACTCAGTTTTATTCGAGTTGAGAATTGAAAACTACCAATCAAAATAGCGCTTTTGATCGATTCAGAGTGAATTTTCCTCATGATTTATGATGAATATTCGAGTCGTGACCAAAGCCAGATTTTGGTATTTGAAACACTGATTGTTGGCAAAAAACTCAGTTTTATTCAAGTCGAAAATCGGAAACTCCCAAGCAAAATAGGCCTTTTGATCGATTCACTGTGAATTTTCTCCATGATTTTTGATTAGTATTTAGGTTGCAAGTTACCAAAGCCAGATTTTGGTCTTAGAAACAATGATCGTGGGCAAAAAACTCAGTTTTATTCAAGTCGAAAATCGGAAACTCCCAAGCAAAATAGGCCTTCTGATCGATTAAGAGTGAATTTTTTCCATGATTTCTGACGAATATTCGGGTCGTTAGTTCAAAAAAGCCAAGTTTTGGTCATAGAAATAATGATCGTGGGCAAAAAATTCAGTTTTATTCGGGTCAAAAGTCGGAAACTCCCAAGCAAAATTGTCCTTTTGATTGATTCAGAATAAATTATCTCCATGATTTTTGATGAATATTCGGGTCATGAGTTACCAAAGCAAGATTTTGTTTCTAGAAACATTGATCGTGTGCAAAAAAATTTGTTTTATTCGAGTTGAAAATCGAAAACTCCAAAGCAAAATGGAGTTATTGATGTATTCAGAGTGAATTTTCTCCATGATTTTTGATGAATATTGGGGTCGTGAGTTTCCAAAGCCAGATTTTGGTCATGGAAACAATGATTGTCGGCAAAAAACTAATTTTTATTATAGTAAAAAATCAGAAAGTTCCAATCAAAATAGGTGTTTTGATTGATTCAGAGTGAATTTTCTCCTTGATTTCTAATGAATATTCGGGTCGTGAGTTATCAAAGCAAAATTTTTGGCCTTAGAAACAATGATCGTGGGCAAAAAATTCAGTTTTATTCGAGTTAAAAATTGAAAACTCCCAAGCAGAACAGACCTTTTGATCAATTCAGAGTGAATTTTTCCATGATTTCTGATGAATATTCGGGTCGTGAGTTACCAAAGTAAGATTTTGGTCTTAGAAACAATGATCGTTGGCAAAAAACTCAGTTTTATTCGAGTCGAAAATTGGAAACTACCAAGCAAAATAGGCCTTTTGATCGATTAAGAGTGAATTTTCTCCATGATTTCTGATGACTATTCGAGTCGTGAGTTACCAAAGCCAGATTTTGGTCTTAGAAAAAATGATTGTTGGGAAAAAACTCAGTTTTATTCGAGTCGGAAATCAGAAACTCCCAAGCAAAATAAGCTTTTTGTCGATACAGAGTAAATTTTATCCATGATTTCTAATGAATATTCGGATCGTGAGTTACTAAAGAAAGATTTTAGTCCTAGAAAATGATCGTGGGAAAAAAAACTCAGTTTTATTTGGGTCAAAAATCGAAAACTCCCAAACAAAGTAGGCCTTTTGACCGATTTGGAGTGAATTTTCTCCATGATTTCTGATAAATATTCAGGTCGTGAGTTACCAAAGCCATGTTTTGGTCTTAGGAACAATAATCGTGGGCAAAAAACTCAGTTCTATTCGAGCCAAAAATTTAAAACTCCCAAGCAAAATAGGCCTTTTGACCGATTCAGAATTAATTTTCTCCATGATTTTTGATGAATATTCGGATCGTGAGTTACCAAAGCAAGATTTTGGTCCTAGATATAATGATCGTGAGATAAAAAACTCAGTTTTATTCGAGTAAAAAATCGGACACTCCCAAACAAAATAAGCCTTTTGATTGATTCAGAGTGAATTTTCTTCATGATTTCTGATAAGTATTCACATCGTGAGTTACCAAAGCCAGATTCTGGTCTTTGAAACAATGACCGTGGACAAAAAACACAGTTTTATTCAAGTCAAAAATGAAAAATTGGCCTTTTGATCGATTCAGGGTGAATTTTCTCAATGATTTCTGATGAATATTGGGGTCATGCATTAGCAATGCCAGATTTAGTTCCTAGAAACAATGATCGTGCGCAAAAAAGTTTGTTTTATTCGAGTCGAATATCAGAAACTCCCAAGCAAAATTGGCATTTTGATCGATTCAAAGTGAATTTTCGCCATGATTTTTGATGAATATTCAGGTTGGGAGTTACCAAAGCCAGATTTTGGTCTGACGAACAACGATTGTCTGCAGAAAACTAAGTTTTATTCGAGTCAAAAATTGGAAACTCCCAAGCAAAATAGGCCTTTTGATCGAATCAGTGTGAATTTTTTCTATGATTTTTGATGAATATTCGGGTCGTGAGTTACCAAATCTAGATTTTGGTCTTAGAAACATTGATCGTGGGCAAAAAACTCAGTTTAATTAGAGTCGAAAATCAGAATCTTCCAAGGGAAATATGCCTTCTGATCGATTAAGAGTGAATTTTCTCCATTATTTTTGATGAATATTCGGGTCGTGAGTTACCAAAGCCAGATTTCGGTGTTAGAAACAATGATTGTCTGTAAAAAACTAAGTTTTATTCTAGTCAAAAATCGAAAATTTCCATGCAAAATAGGCATTTTCATCGATTCAGAGTGAATTTACTCCATGATTTCTGATAAATATTCGGGTCGTGAGTTACCAAAGCCAGATTTTGGCCTTAGAAACAATGATCGTGGGTAAAATACTCAGTTTTATTCGAGTCCAAAATTGGAAACTCCCAAGAAAAATAAGCCTTTTGATCGATTCAGAGTGAATTTTCTCCATGATTTGTGATGAATATTCGGGTCATTAGTTACCAAAGCCAGATTTTGTTCCTTGAAACAATGATCGTGCAAAAAAATTAGTTTTATTCGTATCGTAAATTGGAAACTTCCAAGCAAAATAGGCCTTTTGATGAATATTAGGGTTATGACTTACCAAAACAATATTTTGGTCCTAGAACAGTGATCGTCAGCAAAAAACTTAGTTTTGTTCAAGTAAAAAATCAAAAACTTCCTAGTAAAATAGGCCTTTTGATCGATTCCGAGTGAATTTTCTTCATGATTTTTGATGAATATTCGGGTCGCGAGTTGCCAAAGCCAGATTTTGGTCTTAGAAACAATGATTGTCAGCAAAATATTAAGTTTTATTCAAGTCGAAAATCAGAAACTCCCAAGCAAAATACGCGTTTTGAATGATTCAGAGTAAATTTTCTCCATAAAGTCTCATAAAATATTTGGATCATAAGTTACCAAAGTCAGATTTTGGTCTTAGAAACAATGATCGTGGGCAAAAACCTAAGTTTTATTCTAGTCAAAAATCAAAAACTTCAATGCAAAATAAGCGTTTTGGTTGATTCAGAGTGAATTTTCTCCATGATTTCTAATAAATATTCGGGTCAGGAATAACCAAAGCCAGATTTTGGTGTTAGAAACAATGATCATGGGCAAAAAACTAAGTTTTATTCAAGTCAAAAATCAGAAACTCCCAAGAGAAACAAGCCTTTTGATTGATTCAGAGTGAATTTTCTCCATAATTTCTGATGAATATTTGGGTCATGAGTTACCAAACCCAGATTTTGTTCCTAGAAACAATGATCGTGTGCAAAAAGGTTAGTTTTTTTCGAATAAAAAATTGGAAACTCCCAAGTAAAATAGGCGTTTTGATCAATTCAGAGTAAATTTTTGTCCATGATTTATAATAAATATTCGGGTCATGAGTTACATAAGTACCATTTTTCGTACTATAAACAATGATCGTGGGATAAAAAACTCAGTTTTATTCAAGTCAAAAATCGGAAACTTCCAAGTAAAATGGGTCTTTTGATCAATTCAGAGTAAATTTTCTCCATGATTTCTGATAAATATTCGGGTCATGAGTTGCCAAAGCAGGATTTTGCTCTTAGAAACAACGATCGGGGCAAAAAACTCAGTTTTATTCGAGTCAAAAATTGAAAACACCCAAGAAATATAGGCCTTTTGACTGATTCAAAGTGAATTTTCTCCATGATTTCTGATAAATATTCGGGTCTTGAGTTACCAAAGTAAGATTTTGGTCTAGAAATAATGATCGTGGGATAAGAAACTCAGTTTTATTTGAGTAAAAAATTGAAAACTCCAAAATAAAATAAGTCTTTTGATCAATTCAGAGTGAATTTTCTCCATTATTTTCGATGAATATTTTTAGTTGTGAGTTCCCAAATCCAAATTTTTGGTCTTAGAAAAAATGATCGAGGGAAAAAAACTCAGTTTAATTCGAGTCGAAAATCTGAAACTTCCAAGGGAAATAGGCCTTTTGATCGATTCAGAGTGAATTTTCTCCATGATTTTTTATGAATATTCAGGTCGTGAGTTACCAAAGCTAGATTTTGGTGTTAGAAACAATAAATGTTTCCAAAAAACTAAGTTTTATTCTAGTCGATAATCGGAAACTTCCATGCAACATTGGCGTTTTGATCGATTTAGAGTGAATTATTTCCATGATTTCTGATAAATATTCGGGTGGTGAGTTACAAAAGCCAGATTTTGGTCTTAGAAACAATGATCGTGGGCATAAAAAGCAGTTTTATTCCAGTCCAAAATTGAGAACTCCCAAGAAAAATAGGCGTTTTAATCGATTCAGAGTGAATTTTCTCCCTTATTTTTTATGAATATTCGGGTTATGAGTTACCAAAACAATATTTTGGTCTTAGAACAGTGATCGTGGGCAAAAAACTTAATTTTATTCGAGTTAAAAATCAGAAACTTCCAAATAAAATAGGCCTTTTGATCAATTCCGAGTGAATTTTCTTTATGATTTTTGATGAATTTTCGGGTCATGAGTTACCAAAGCCATATTTTGGTCTTAGAAACAATGATTATCGGCAAAAAATTAAGTTTTATTCAAGTCGAAAATCAGAAACTCCCAAGCAAAATAGGCGTTTTGATTGATTCAGAATGAATTTTCTCCATAAATTCTGATATATATTTGGATCATGAGTTACCAAAGTCAGATTTTGGTCTTAGAAACAATGATCGTGGACAAAAACCTATTTTTATTCTAGTCGAAAATCGAAAACTTCCATGCAAAATAAGCGTTTTGGTCGATTCAGAGTAAATTTACTCCATGATTTCTAATAAATATTCGGGTCATGAGTCACCGAAGCCAGATTTTGGTGTTAGAAACAATGATCGTGGGCAAAAAATTGAGTTTTATTCAAGTCGAAAATCAAAAACTCCCAAGATAAACAAGCATTTTGATTGATTCAGAGTGAATTTCTCCATAATTTCTGATGAATAATCGGGTCATGAGTTACCAAACCCAGATTTTGATCCTAGAAATAATGATCGTGCGCAAAAAGGTTAGTTTTATTCAAGTCAAAAATTGGAAACTCCCAAACAAAATAGAACTTTTGATCAATTCAGAGTAAATTTTCTCCATGATTTCTAATAAATATTCGGGACGTGAGTTACATAAGTACGATTTTTCGTACTATAAACAATGATCGTGGGATAAAAAAATCAGTTTTATTCGAGTCAAAAATCGGAAACTTCCAAGCAAAATAGGTCTTTTGGTCAATTAAGAGTAAATTTTCTCCATGATTTCTGATAAATATTCGGGTCATGAGTTGCCAAAACAGGATTTTGCTCTTAGACACAATGATCGGGGCAAAAAATTCAGTTTTATTCGAGTCAAAATTGAAAACACCCAAGAAAAATAGGCCTTTTGAAAGATTCAAAGTGAATTTTCTCCCTGATTTCTGATAAATATTCGGGTCTAGAGTTGCCAAAGCAAGATTTTGGTCTAGAAATAATGATTGTGAGATAAGAAACTCAGTTTTATTCGAGTAAAAAATTGAAAACTCCAAAATGAAATAAGCCTTTTGATCGTTCAAAGTGAATTTTCTCCATAATTTTCGATGAATATTCGGGTTGGGAGTTCCCAAATCTAAATTATTGGCCTTAGAAAAAATGATCGAGGGAAAAAACTCAGTTTAATTCGAGTCGAAAATCTGAAACTTCCAAGGGGAGTAGGCCTATTGATAGATTCAGAGTGAATTTTCTCCATGCTTTTTTATGAATATTCGGGTCGTGAGTTACCAAAGCCAGATTTTGGTATTAGAAACAATGATTGTCTATAAAAAACTAAGTTTTATTCTAGTCAAAAATCGAAAACTTCCATGCAACATTGGCGTTTTGATCAATTCAGAGTGAATTTTCTCCATGATTTCTGATAAATATTCGGGTCGTGAGTTACCAAAGCTAGATTTTGGTCTTAGAATAAATGATCATGGGCAAAAAACTCAATTTTATTCGAGTCCAAAATTGGAAACTCCCAAGATAAATAGGCGTTTTGATCGATTCAGAGTGAATTTTCTCCATGATTTGTGATGAATATTCGGGTCATGAATTACCAAAGCCAGATTTTGGTCTTAGAAACATTGATCGTGGGCAAAAAACTCGGTTTAATTCGACTCGAAAATCGGAAACTCTCAAGCAAAATAGGCCTTTTGATAGATTCAGAGTACCATGATTTCGGATGAATTTCCGGGTCGTGAGTTACCGAAGCCAGATTTTGGTCTTAGAAACAATGATCGTGGTCAAACAACTCAGTTTTATTCGAGTCAAAAATCAGAAACTCCCAAGCAAAATAGGCCTTTTGATCGATTCAGAGTGAATTTTCTCCATGATTTTTGATGAATACTCGGGTCATGGGTTGCCAAAGCCAGACTTTGTTCCTAGAAACAATGATCTTGCGCAAAAAAGTTAGTTTTATTCGAGTCAAAAATCGAAAACTCCCAAGTAAAATAGGCCTTTTGATCGATTCAGAATGAATTTTCTCTATGATTTTTTGATGAATATTCGGGTTGTGTGTTACCAAAGCAAGATTTTAGCCTTAGAAACAATGATCGTGGGTAAAAAACTCAATTTAATTCGAGTCGAAAATCAGAAACTTCCAAGTGAAATAGGCCTTTTGAACGATTTTGAGTCAATTCTCTCCATGATTTCTGATAAATATTCGGGTCCTGAGTTACCAAAGTTTGATTTTGGTTCTAGAAATAATGATCGTGGGGATAAAAAACTCAGAAACTCCCAAGGGAAATAGGCCTTTTGATAGATTCAGAGTGAATTTTCTCCCTTATTTTTTATGAATATTCAGGTCATGAGTTACCAAAAATTTATTTTGGTCTTAGAACAATGATCGTGAGCAAAAAAATTAGTTTTGTTTGAGTCGAAAATCAGAAACGTCCAAGTAAAATAAGCCTTTTGATCGATTCAGAGTGAATTTTCTTTATGATTTTTGATGAATATTCGGGTCGTGAGTTACCAAAACCAGATTTTGGTCTTAGAAACAATAATTATCACAAAAAAATTAAGTTTTATTCAAGTCAAAAATCAGAAACTTCCAAGCAAAATAGGTGTTTCGGTTGATTCAGAGTGAATTTTCTGCATGAATTCTGATAAATATTTGGGTTGTGAGTTACCAAATTCATACTTTGGTCTTAGAAACAATGATCGTGGGCAAAAACTTAAGTTTTATTCTAGTCGAAAATTGAAAACTTCCATGCAAAATAAGCATTTTGGTCGATTCAGAGTGAATTTTCTCCATGATTTTTCCTAAATATTCAGGTCGTGAGTTACCAAAGCCAGATTTTGGTCTTAGAAACAATGATTGTGGGCAAAAAACTAAGTTTATTCAAGTCGAAAATCGAAAACTCCGAAGAAAAATAGGCCTTTTGATTGATTCGGAGTGAATTTTCTCTATAATTTCTGATGAATATTTGGGTCATGAGTTACTAAAGCCAGATTTTGTTCCCAGAAACCACGATTGTTGGCAAAAAACTAAGTTTTATTCTAGTCGAAAATCGGAAACTTCCATGCAAATTAGGCATTTTGATCGATTCAGAATGAATTTTCTCCATGATTTCTGATAAATATTTGGGTCGTGAGTAACCAAAGCCAGATTTTGCTCCCAGAAAGAATGATCGTGCGCAAAAAAGTTAGTTTTATTCGAGTCGAAAATCAAAAACTCCCAAGCAAAATAGGTTTTTTTGATCGATTTAGAGTGAATTTTCTCTATGATTTTTCATGAATATTCAGTTGTGTGTTACCAAAGCAAAATTTTGATCTTGGAAACAATTATCGTGGGTAAAAAACTCAGTTTAATTCGAGTCGAAAATCAGAAACTTCCAAGTGAAATAAGCCTTTTGATCGATTTTGAGTGAATTTTCTCCATGATTTTTGATGAATATTCAGGTCGCGAGTTACAAGGCCAGATTTTGATGTTAGAAACAATGATCGTTGGCAAAACACTAAGTTTTATTCTAGTCGAAAATCGGAAATATCCATGCAAATTAGGCGTTTTGATCGATTCCGAGAGAATTTTCTCTATGATTTTTTATGAATATTCGGGATGTGTGTTACCAAAGCAAGATTTTGGCCTTAGAAACAATGATCGTGGGTAAAAAACTCAGTTTAATTCGAGTCAAAAATCAAAAACTCCAAGGAAAAATAGGTCTTTTGATCGATTAAGTGTGAATTTTCTCCATGATTTGTGATGAATATTCAGGTCCTGAGTTACCAAAGCCAGATTTTGTTTCAAGAAACAATGATCGTGCGAAAAAATTAGTTTTATTCGAATTGTAAATTGGAAACTCCCAAGAAAAATAGGCCTTTTGACCGATTCAGAGTGAATTTTCTCCATGATTTCTGATAAATATTCGGGTCGTGAGTTACCAAAGTCAGATTTTGGTCCTAGAAATAATGATCGTGGGATAAAAAACTCTATTTTATTCAAGTCAAAAATTGAAAATTCTCAAGCGAAATAGGCCTTTTGATCGATTCTGGTCTTAGAAACAATGATTGTTGGCAAAAAATTATGTTTTATTCAAGTCGAAAATTATAAACTTCCAAGCAAAATAGGCGTTTTGATGGATTCAGAGTGAATTTTCTCCATGAATTCTGATAAATATTTGGGTCGTCAGTTACCAAAGTCAGATTTTGGTCTTAGAAACAATGATCGTGGACAAAAACCTATTTTTATTCTAGTCGAAAATCGAAAACTTCCATGCAAAATAAGCGTTTTGATAAATTCAGAGTGAATTTTCTCCATGATTTCTAATAAATATTCGGGTTGTGGGTTACCAAAGCCAAATTTTGATCTTAGAAACAATGATCGCGGTCAAAAAACTCAGTTTTATTCAAGTCGAAAATTGAAAACTCCCAAGAAAAACAGGCCTTTTGATTGATTCAGAGTGAACTTTCTCCATAATTTCTGATGAATATTCGGCTTGTGAGTAAGCAAAGCTAGATTCTGGTCTTAGAAACAATGATCCTTGGCAAAACACTCAGTTTAATTCGAGTCGATAATCTGAAACTGCCAAATAAAATAGGCCTTTTAATCGATTCACAGTGAACTTTTTCCGATGATTTTTTATGAATATTCGGGTCGTGAGTTACTAAAGTCAGATTTTGGTCTTAGAAACAGTGATTGTCGTCAATAAACTAAGTTTTATTCTAGTAAAAAATCGGAGACTTGCAAGCAAAATAGGCGTTTTGATCAATTCAGAGTGAATTTTCAACATGATTTCTGATGAATATTCAGGTTGTGAGTTGCCAAAGCCGGATTTTGGTCTTAGAAACAATGATCGTGGGC
>AYJT01044150.1:0-11767 GCA_001278415.1 Ocimum tenuiflorum
TTTATAAATTTATTATTATCATATGAGATTAGAAGATAAGATTTGTTAGAACATATTTAAATTACATTATTAATAATTATAATTATAATAATTAAAATAAATTATATTATATCATGTATAAAATAATTACATTATCGTCCTTTAAAATAAATATTTAAGAAGAATAAAATACGAAACACACTTTTTTAAAGAATTAAGACACTTTTATAAGAGAGGTATAGATATATGTCATTTGTATTATATTATAATAACTGGAATAACAAAAACCATAAGATTCAAAAAAGTATTATTACACCGTTGTTGGACGCCTCTGACTTTCAGTCAACGGATTTGCTGACAAAATAACGACAATATACTTATTTACATTTCAACATGATATCTACTCTCCTAACAATAGATTCCTCAATGTTAAATTTTTTAATGCACGAGTAAACTTGAGGTGGTCTTCAGAAATTAGAACAAAAAAGTAGCAGCAGTAAAAATGGAATGTATTAAACATTTACTGTGTTTAGATATCGCAAGATATTTGAAAATTAGAACAAAATGTTGGAACCGATCGAAATAAAAGTTTTTAGAGGTAGAGAAAATCTATTTTAAATGATCAATGTTTACTAATGTGCCAGCACGAATACTTGTATTAAATTTTAAAGAGAGATTCATATTGATAGTATTGAAATAAAAACCACCATTTACGCACTCACTATATATAATAATTATATGCAGAAGTCATAAAGAAACTCAGACCATCCATCCCACGTTGTTTTTTTGTTGTATATCCTTAAAATTCTCGATTTGTTATTCATCATCATCGTCATCACTTTCATGAAACAAGACATGCATATCGGTACATTTTAGGGAGAGGGAGAGGGAGAGGGAGAGAGAGAGAGAATGGCGGCGGTGGTGTCACCATTAGCAAAATACAAATTGGTGTTTCTGGGTGATCAATCTGTCGGAAAAACCAGTATCATTACCCGATTCATGTACGATAAATTCGACACCACCTATCAGGTAATATACACACAAACTGTGATTTGATTTAATTAATGTAACTAACTCATCGAGAATTTTACGAAAAAAAAAAATAAATCATGCTCCCAACATGAAACCAGTATTTTGGAAGGATGGTTTTATATTGGATGATGTATCTTTCGAAAAATAATTGGAAAATTGAATATGAGAATGTTTGAAATATGTAGGCTACAATTGGGATAGACTTCTTGTCCAAAACAATGTACCTGGAAGATCGAACGGTTCGCTTGCAGCTATGGTAATATTGCCCCAGCCCCTTTTCTCCATAATATGTTAGAATTATATAATGTTGCATATCATTTATCATATCTTAGAATGCTTATCCATATGTAGTTACCAATTGAAGCTCATGAACTAAATTGTATCACCTCTAAAATAAAATGAGACATGATATATATTTATATAGTAAAATAAGGGTTGGGTTACAGGGATACAGCTGGACAAGAAAGATTTAGAAGTCTAATTCCCAGCTACATCAGAGACTCTTCAGTGGCAGTGATTGCCTATGATGTTGCCAGTAAGTGACCACTGAATCTTGATTATCATCAAAATGAGAGCTCATCTGATTTCTGGCATTATTGCAGATAGGCAGTCATTTCTGAACACTTCAAAGTGGATTGAGGAAGTAAGAACAGAGCGTGGTGGTGATGTTATTATTGTTCTTGTGGGAAATAAAACTGATCTAGTCGAAAAACGGTAAGGAAATTACATTCCCTAGTCAGGAAAGAGTGATTTATGATAGAACGAATGAATGCAGGCAAGTTTCGATTGAAGAAGGAGATATTAAGGCTCGTGAATTTGGAGTGATGTTCGTAGAAACTAGTGCTAAAGCTGGTTTCAATATAAAGGTACCAACATCTCCTCCCATCTATACAATTTCACTTCACATTTATATATGAATACATGAATTTTGTTGGATTGCAGCCTCTATTCCGGAAGATAGCAGCAGCACTACCGGGGATGGAGGCACTTTCGACTGCAAAACAAGACGATATGGTGGACGTCAACTTAAAGCCCACTGGAAATGGGAATGCCAACGATCAGCAAGGTGGAGGCTGTGCATGCTAACTCAACATGCATGGAGCTAGGAAGAACAAGTTTAGGTCTAACTTTGAGATCTACCTGGATAGATAGACAGACTTTTGCAGGTTGTCAGTAGCCCAGATTAATTGCTGTAAAACACTTCAACTCAAATATTCATCTAGAATTGCCTACAAAACTATCAGTTTCTGTTGACATTCAGAGTGTTCTTTAATTATTTCACAGGTTGTCAGCTAACTCATAATTCAAGAGACGTAATTATGCAAGGAAACCATATAACCATATAAATCAAGAAACTCTGGAAATTTGTGTACAAAAGTGCCGCTCCTGATTTTCATACAAATTAGAACAAACATACAATGATGATGTCCTCCAGTACTTATTGGACAAACGGCTGCATGAGGAAGATATTTCATATATTACCAGACCCCTCACTGATTTGTCTCCCTTGCAGTGTCAGATATATCAGGATTATCGTTCCCAAGCTAGACCTGAGAAAACAAACATTATTTTAGAACGGCAAATATTACCAAGCATCTCAAGTGAGAGAAATACAAATAGAACTACAGAAGAGATCAAAGTCCAAATACTTGGGCACAGGAACTGAGATTTCAAGAAAGATATTTGGAAGAAACTCAATGCCAGTCGTTTTATGTCTAGAAGAATCACAAGAACCAGGAATTGGTGCATATTCTCAGTTTCTTTTGAACTCCCAATAATATGTATTGAAAAAGAAATTATTTTGACAGCCAAAACACATAATATTATTTGGACTTACATAACTGAGAACAGGAGAAGTACCCTTCTAGAATTGAAGGATGAAGATTGCTTGAACTTCCTAGATCTAATAGCAGGTAAATCATAGTCTCTCTCAGTCAAAAATCTATCTGCAACATCTGAAAAATGATGATATACAAGTGAAAATTCTAAAACTCAGAGCATTTGATACAATGATTAACAAGTAAATGTATATAGTCGGTGTGCTTAGAAATTCAAACCGGAAACCATAGGCTACATTGCTCCATCTGAAAAAAAATGTTACAAGAAATAACAGTAAATGAGGATTATCCCCTGACAACATTATGATCATTGTAGGATACAAAATGCTCAGGAAGCAGAGTTTGCAAAATTTAAGTGAAATAATATGTTTGGAATCAAATCAGAGAAGCAACCGCTACTATTTAGTAAGCATGCAATCATGCTTATAAACTAGAAATCTGGAACTTGGAGATTAGACAGTAGCATCAGTAATACCAAATATGTATTTGCATCTATACTGTATACATACTGTCACAGTGTGCAGTTCAGTTCTCTTTTGCTCAATTTCCTTTCTCAATCCATTTGAATATGTTCTTCGGCACAATAATTGGTATCGTGCTAGAATCAGATATAACAATAATTTGGAAGACAGATTAGTTCACAGCTAAAGATTAACAACCTTTTGAAGCAACCTTGGGTAGATCAGGGCTTTGGTGCATGAACAGTTGCATGAATATATCTGTCATCTGTAACCAAATCACTTTCTGCAGGGCCCTCCGTCAAAAAACGAATCTACAAATGATCTCTAATATGATGGTATGGCTAAAGTGCAAAGTAGAAAAACCAGTGAAAACAACTATGAATTAAGCTAACAATATAGTCAGCGGACTATAAACAGAAATGTTCAAAGCAATGTCCATTAATAGAACATACAGCTAAGGAGTCATCAGACTTCAAACAGCCAATAGATTCTTCACTCGATTTAGGAATTTCTGAGATTCCCTTCTCAATATCAACAATCAAGTTGCATGATGTACAATCATTTACTTGATCCATCATCAGGCAGGTCTTGGTTTCAGGATCCAAACATGTCTCTTTCGTCAATAGACCGGGAACTTCGACAAGCCTGAACGTTGGCACTAATTCATACTGAGAATTAGTTATTCCTCCATCTAGCAACATCAAATCGACATCACGGGTATTTTGGCACTGCAAGAAAAGAAGATAATATTGGTGTATAATTTACAGCATAATATAAACCATTAGGACATAAGGAAACTACATCAACAAAAACCAAATCAACCACAAAAAGATAATAACCAAAAAATCATACTATGGGGCTAAAAGACAACCATTGATTAACAAGCAAGCAAATAAAAGATCACTCATGCTGATATGCACATAATGCTAATATAGGGTCTATCTAACACCTCCTTGGCTTCTTTTACGTGAAGAAAAGAAAAAGAAAAAGAAAAAGATTAAGCAACAAAAGTTAATTGGCATAATGCCTTTAACGCCAGAATCTCAATTTTCACCACATTAAAAACCTCAATAAAAATTACATGCTTAATACGCTACTGAAACAATTGTGTTGTTCCTGTGACTTGATCTGCAATCCTTCAAAACCAGAAGAAGAGTTTAAGACATCAAACTTCAGAATTTTTCAAAAAAGTAAGGTGTAAAAAAAGAAGATACGAGATTATTTCTTCAATTTTTGTTTAAAGAAACTACTGAGTTACTGGTCAACGGTAAAATCGAGCAATAGAGAGGTACCAATACTCCACGGGAAAGAAACAGAATGGCGGAGAATCCACGCGACTAACAACTCATACATAGAAACTGGAACAACTAAACCACACTCACACAGCTAAATTTTTTAAAAAATAAGAAGAAAATGCACATGAAAGAAACAATGCAATTCAAATAAGGCGATGTAATCCAAATGTAACTTTAAGGGGATAAGAAAAAGGAAAAATGTGGCCTCTTGAGTGAAATTAACCGCCATTCAGAAGTTGAAGCTCGGTCCGGTTAGTGCATTCCGTTTCCCAAGATCAAATAATGCAAAGTGCTGTGAATTCGTGTTCGCATTTGATTTTCCGTGCGTATTGAGAGGAAGCTCCTCCTGATCACGACGACAAACATCTTCTGCTCATCTTTCTGGATATTTATGCCCTTGGCATAATTTATGAGAAGTAAAATTTGAAGATGAGATTTATTATCAATTTGAATTGTTATATAGAAAATAACATTTATAGTAGCGAGCGAAAAGAGTAATTTCCAATTTAAAAGTCTTACAGAAATGAGGTAATTATATTTTGAATGTAGATGCGGAGTTTTAAGTAAAATATTAGAGTAGAATATTTATTCTTGAATAGGTGTAGGTACAAATACAATACAAGGTACGGTGGGGATGATAGAGGAGAAAAAAGACATTTTTGGTAGATGCATGTGAAGTGGGCCATAAAGTAATTTGTTTGTACACTCATCTTCTTTCTCTTACCACTGCTCTCGCTACGACCCTTTTTTTTTGAAAAGATTCTAGCTAGGAATTAATAATATGGTTTCCTACATCTCGATATCATATATAATACACAGCGACATGCGATGTAACCCTAAATGTTACCAGGATATAACTATTTCTAATAAGTTATACAACTCTATTCTTGCACCATTGTACAACTCATGTTTCATGTATTCTTTTCGTATTTGTTCCGCTTTCTTTTGATGAAAATTGATACTGACTTGAATGTCGAAATCTCTTTCGTTATCCAACTTCCATCGATTGATCACTTTTGTGTTTGTACTTTTTGTTGTTTGTGGATAACCAATGCTTTGACATTACGGATCCACAACTACTAACTGAGTAGTACTTACATTGGACAAATCATAAATTTCAAATAGAAACTATTATTTACAATATTAACTATTCATTTGATACATGACAATATGCACATTGGTCTTTTTCATCTGACCAAGTTATTGATGGTACTTCTGCACCCACACCTCCAAGAAAGTAAACAGTTAGAAAATTTCAAACTGGAAACATGAATTGTTGATATGAAGTAGTTAATTCATCAAGCTAAAGATGAAGCACTATAATTATTTTGGGCAAACAATAAACATGAAGTCGCTATTGCTGAGAATTTT
This sequence comes from Ocimum tenuiflorum, assembly GCA_001278415.1. Lineage (NCBI taxonomy): Eukaryota > Viridiplantae > Streptophyta > Magnoliopsida > Lamiales > Lamiaceae > Ocimum > Ocimum tenuiflorum. The sequence continues at coordinate 5,977 of AYJT01044150.1, forward strand.
TCAACACATCAATTACATTGGAGGAGGCTATGTTTATCACAAGTTGGATTTTGAAATCTACCTAATAAAAAGATTTAAACAGTGAAAGAATCCATAAATCGGCCTACTACCATCAAGCTGTTTCAAACAAAATTATGAAGCTAAGGAGCCTATTTCTGAGTTCTACAATTTCACTTTATCACTTTATTCTCGCACAAAACGTTAACCCACCAGGTTTTCTACATACTACACTTTTCCTTGTTTCCGTCAATTATTTCAATGAACATATATAAATGTTGTTATGTTTGGAAATTGGAAGCAGGTTTTATAAGCCTGGATTGCGGTCTGTCGGAAATCAATGGCTACCACAATGCAGTCATCGGATTACCTTACACTAGTGATGAAGGTTTCACTGAAGCAGGCGAAAGCAAACGAATTTCTCAAGAATTCACAACAGATTCCGTGCCACTCGAATGGAAGCAGAAACTGCTACACGTTGAGGCCATTAGGCAGCCAAATATTGTTGAGGGTTGGCTTCATGTATGGGAACTACGATCATCTGAATAAACCACCACAATTTGATTCGCAACTGGGAGTTGATCACGGGGACACTCTCACATTCCGCAACTCATCATCACTTGTTTATGTGGAGATTATACACACACTGAAATCAGAGTATTTGCACCTCTGCCTACTCAACACTGGACATCGAACTCCCTTCATTTCTGTGCTAGAGTTAAGGCCTTTGAATCCTCCTATGTATGATACTAGTTTGGGGTCGCTCCACCTCATCGCCCGTTGGGACATGTGACCCACAGCTTCCACGGTTAGGTACAAAGAAGGCGATGCCTACGACCGCATATGGAGTGAAGGCCATGTGGAAAACATGAAGCCTTTACCAAGTAGGAGTGGAAGCAGCAGCAATTTTAGTGGAAACAAGTTGAAAGTGCCGGTTGCGGTGATGGCAACAGCTGCTGAAGCAACGAGAATCAACCATTCTCTCATTGTTTCTATGTGGAAATGGAGTTTACTTTTACTTACATTTTGCTCAGCTTATGACCATTCAAAACCAGTCCAGAGAGATGAACATATATCTCAATGGTCATCTTCTTTCTAAATATCGCCACGCTATCTCTGTGTGCACACATTTTTTGCAGTCAGCGCCCACTCAAACACTAATCGTCACCTTGAAATCAAGGCGTTGAAAAACTCGTCTCTCCCACCAATCCGTAATGCAGTTGAAGTTTACACTCTTAGGCGATTCTGAAATCATCAAACTAACCACACCCATGGTATGCGTAATTTATTACATCATTACTTGTTATGTTTTCATTCTAAAATATATAATAGTAATTCCGCATGCAGTTGCAGCAATTATAAGCATAAAAACAGAGCATGGAATTAGAAAGAACTGGCAAGGCGACCCCTGCTCACCACCCAGTTTTGCATGGACTGGCATCACCTGCAGCTATAATCATTCTCACCCTCCAAACATAATATCCTTGTAAATTCAATCCTGAGATATATATGTAAGATTCCTGCCAACCGTTGACTGGCATCTCAATAGACTCTATCGAGGAACCCGGCATTCATTTCTTCATTCATATTCATAGTTTTTTGAGAAAAGGCCCCATCCTTCAATATATGGGTACATACATACGTACGTATTATTGTTAATATGATATATAGTGACAGGAACTTGTCAGCAAGCCGATTAATTGGGACAATTGCTGCTGCAATATCCAACTTAACAATGTTACAATCCTTGTACGTATGTCATTCAAAATTCGATGATAACATGATTGATAAAATCAAGTTTGATCCGCAATTCACTAATTTATGCATCTTTTATAATGAAAGATCTTTACCATATATCATTTGTTTTGCTTGAGTCTTTAAAGAATCGTAGTTCGAAGACCACATTTTGTACTACAAATTACAACTCAATTTTATGATATGCTTTCAGTTGGTTATTTGTATTTTACACTATGCAATTCGTGGCAAAACACTTGGGTTTTCTTGAATTTGATTCTTTTTTTTTTTAATTGAAAAACTGATTCTTAGTTTTACAGGGATTTATCACACAATAATCTAACTGGGGAGGTACCTGATTTCCTATATCGGCTTCCTTCGTTGCGATACTTGTGAGTATATTAAAATTATGTACTTTGAAGAAATAAATATATTTATCATAAACGTCGTTGGTTTTAGATACTTATAGGGAATCAAACTATCGAAGGATAGTCGATATTAATTTTTCACAAACAATCGACGGATAGATTATCTCCCATGCTAGATCAAACTATTACTTTGCAAATGACTTTAAGTTTTAGAAGTAGTGGCATCTTTGTTGTTATGTATACATCGATAATGGATATATTTTCTAATATTAAAAAGTATCCGACGCAAAAATACAAAAAATTAGCACATTTTACTTTTAAGAAAACTAATGACCGTTTAAAAATTAAAAATAGAAATGAAAATTGATGACGAATTAAAGAAGTCGCATTCTATTTCCATCTACAAAAAAGCAATTCATGGTATAACGCTCAAGTTTTATTGCATTTGGTTTTGTTTTTGGCAGGGATTTGTCATACAATAATCTAAAAGGGGAGATTCCTCTGCTCCCTTCAACGTTTAGATATTCGTGAGTTATATTTCCAAAATATAAGTTGTTAAATCTATATATTGCATTTCCTCTAGAAAAAAATTCTATATATTGCATCCGAAAATGTATACTTTAAAGGGTTAGCCTTGCATTAAATCCAATATCCCATGTAAACACACCGAAATCAAGAAATGATGAGAAGAAGAAGGCAAATATTGTAATTCCTATAGCAGCATCAGTCGCAGCATTCATTGCAGTTGTCATTATTTCAGCTCTCTGTTACATAATTATTTGGAGAAAACGAGAATCAAAAAGCAGCAGTAGTGGTGGTTCTCTTGTAGAACCAATGTTGAGACAGTACACATTTAGTGAGATAGAGTATGATACGAGGAAGAACAGTCATTGGAGAGGGAGGCTTTGGCATTGTGTATCGCAGCCTCATGAATGGTGGAATCCAGGTTGCTGTTAAGATACTTAAGGTTTCTGCTGAACTAGAGATCACTAAGGATCTCAAATCCGAGGAAAACACACCTTTTCAATTAACACCTTGTTTCTTACATTACATGGAGTTTTTACTATATATCGTATAATTAATTCACTGCAGGTTAACATTCTTGCGAGAATTCATCACAGAAACTTGATTAGGATTCTTGGACATTGCAATGAGGGGATGCACAGAGCTATCATCTTTGAGTTACTCGAAAATGGGAGCCTCAAAAAACATTTATCAGGTCAGAATTCATTATTTGTACGCATAGATTACGAATGAATTCTCATATATTGATGAGTGTTTTAATTCGATCCAGATAGTAGCCCCAGGGTGCTGAGCTGGGAGCTAAGACTGTCCATATTGACTGGTGCAGCACAAGGTATAAATAAATTTAATGAGTATGTAGTTAGGGTAATATATAAATGACTGATGTGCAATTATATACGAGGACATGCAGGGCTGGAGTACATGCACCATGGGTGCCCAGAACCGATAGTTCATCGAGATATTAAGCCAGAGCACATTCTATTAACAGATACGTTTGAAGCAAAACTAGCAGATTTTGGCCTCTCAAGGATTTTCCCCGAAGAAGAAGAAGGGAAGTAGTCACTCTTGGATACTACAACGATGAGTAAGCTAAGCTGTATGTGTGTGTATTAATGATGGAAGTGGTCATGTGGTTTTCATTTACAGTCATCAATCAGGTACAGTGAGGCAGGTATGGTGATACTAGTAGTGGTGACGGGGCAATCCGCCATCAATGAAGGCACAAAGATCACTCAACGGGTTGCTTTTAAGATTGGAAATGGAGATATCAGAGGCATTGTTGATCATCGTCTGCAGGGAAATTACGACGTCAATGTGGCTTCGAAGGTGGTGGAATTGGGCATGGCGTGTGTCTCCAGCATATCATCTCGACCTGATATGCATCACGTTGGAAGAAGAAGAAGAAGAAGAAGAAGAAGAAGAAGAAGCTCATTGAGAGAGATTACTTGACGTGTATTTGGTCAATCAAACATGCACGATGTTGCAGCTTCAAATTATGTCATGCTAATCGTGACTGCCGCAACTTATGTTTCATCCCGCAGAGTTTGGCTATTTTGCTACTCATTTATAACGAAACAACAAATTAGTTTGACCAATGGGATCCACTATCCGCCAAATTTTTATCCACGCATAAACAATTATAACTCACTCAATTTAAAATATCTTTTCACTTATCATATACAAAATTAAAGATAATTTCATAAGTTTTCAAACGATGTCCATATTGAATATGCTTGCTTGATAGAAATCGACGGAAAAAATAATGAAATAGCTACAATGCATTATAATGCAATTTTTGCTTTTATCATTATACTTACAAATGTAAGTATTATTTCCAAATAAAAATTGTATTATAAACAAAAATATATTTATTATATTAAAATTTATTGTGCATTATATGTAGAAAAAATATGCATATATTCAACTCTTTGTGCATTAAATTATGGTATTGTTTTCACTAATTTAGGGGATTTTATTTCACAATTTGAATGTTATGTAAAATTTACTTCCACTAGTGTTAAACCCGCTCGTTGTGCAGACTAACATGTCATTTTTATACAAATTACGTTAGGTCGTCAAGTTTGAAATTACTACAATTTTTTGATATTTTGCTCTATGATATTAAAATATAATTAACAGAACCATCCATATTAAAATATATTTTAGAAGTCATTTAATATATACATACATATAAATTTTTTCATCAACAACTATTATTACAACTGTACTATTAATTATTTTTCTGAAATAATTATGCTATAACTATTACCTATCTATCCAATTCCATCTATTAAATTTGATGAAAATGAGTAAAATAAATATAACATACAAAAAAATAGAACTTTGATTAACAAATCAAATCCCACTTAACGGAAAGAAGAAAGCGAATTATTAATGTATTTTTTAAAAGAATTTAATAGAAAAAATGAAATTTAAAAAAATAAATTGATGAAAATTTGATGAATTTTAAGGAGAAGTGATATAATTATTATTTTGTTGTTCTTATATATTACATGAATATGAATTAGAGTAGAAATAAAATTAATGTTTATGATAATATCCAATTAGAGTAGAAGTAAAATTAATGTTTATAATAATGTTCAATTTTATGATGATAAAATATATTAACAAAATCATACGCATATTTTTGTATATATTTATAATTTAAAAAATATATTAAAATTTTTGTCTATGAATATGATTATAAGGTGACATCTATATACTAAATTCTATATATAATTTAAAATAACAAAATAAAATACAAAACTATATAATTTAAAATAATAAAATAAAATACAAAACTTACTGTTAGTCCCAAATTAGAGATATAATATATTGCGGAAGCGTAAGACTCAATGAAATAGTGCGAGAATAAAAGTTATTTTTATCTCAGCTGACTTAGGGAGAGTCAGCTGGGTTTCTTAAGAATTTTGTCGTTTAGTCAGTTAAGGTTCGTTCAGTAATATTCCAGCTGTCGAGGTAGCTGGGTTTCAAATACTTAGAGAAAGCTGTAAATGAACACAATAATTTATAAAGGTTCGGATTCAATTAATCCTACGTCCTCTCTTCCTTTAAAGAAGGAAATTCACTAATAAAAATTATATACGGTGTTGTTAATACGGTTTATAATTAAGATTCTTCTGAAACGGAGAGCTTGAAGGCTATCG
>AYJT01044191.1:0-10126 GCA_001278415.1 Ocimum tenuiflorum
AGTGGCTCAGATGAAGAAATCTATACATAGAGTCAGCGATTTACACGGCTTCGAAAATGCTAGATTTTAGCCACACATATTCCTGCTCTTTTATTTTTTATTTCTAGAAAATAAAGATATTTATGAAAATTGTGTAAGAGGGCTTTGGTTATTGGGCTGTGGAGAATTTGTAACTGTTTACCCGGCCCATTACCAGTTACACTTTGGTAGGAAACTTGATCTTATTTTGTGTTGATTTTACTTGCAGTGAAAGGTGAGATCCAAATTTAATTCAAATTAGTGATAAATTTTGTACGCTATACGTCTAATTTCCCAAATCTCTCTACAAATTGAGCATACTGAACATGATAAATTGAAAAATGCATACTTTTTTATATATGTTGTAAGCTATCATGCAACAGTTTATTGGGTCGTTTAAGATCTCTCATACACAATAGTGTTACATATTATATCTATTTCTCACAAATGTCAACATTAGATTAGTGATGTGCTATACATTTGTGAGAGTGAATTAAAACCCTTCGGTGTAAGCTAGAATTTACCGATTTTTCTAAGATTTATGGATAATTCCATCTTATCTTGTGGAATGAGTACTTTTTTACTCACGTACATCCCATTTTGATGAGATACAAGTTGTTTTATTAGATGAGACGTATCACATGTATAAATTGGAGAAATATTACTTGAGCATATAGATTTAACAAGGGTTTAGGCGGCTCTTGTAACTTCAAGTTTGAGAAATACTAAAATAATGATTTTGATTATTATTGTGAACGAAAAAGCATCATACATCCCAAGACCAGGAGTACGCATATGGCAAACAATTATGGAAACTGAGATGGTCAACCAAATATTGGTTTATGTTTATTATAATGAAAAACCAATTATTGTGGTAGCAATAATCATTGTAGCTATAAATAAAATAAAATAATTGTAGCTAAGACCATAATATTAAATTGAAATTTTTACCAAACAATAATGCTGTGCAGAATGTAGATGAAGTGTCAACTCGAGGATTATTTCGATTAAGTTTGACTCTTTTGTATATATTGAATCGAGTTTCAAGCTTTTTGAGAATATTTTAAGACTTGCATGATCAGTAGTGTCTTATTTGAGCTTAAATGTATTTTTAAATCTAACTTTATGTTCAAATATTCATTTGTTTTATTCAAAAAATATTATATATGATCAATTTCATTATTCTCTTTATCCAATTAACAAATTTAATCAAAGACCCAAGTGTGAAAAATAAAAATTTTACATGTCAATAACTTCACATTTCCTGCTAATTTTAGCTAATAAACTTACTCAAGAACTCACAAGTCGTATGATATTATATCCAAGCTTGACTTATTTTGTTAATTAATTGCACGCCTGCACCAAACAAGCTTAAATGAATTTTTATTGAACGAGGCTTGTGTAATTGACTAATTTACAGTATAATTACGTTAAATTTTGCAGCTTTCGGTAATTGACGAGTTACACATTACATCAGCAAAGGTTATGTCATTTGGTCTAATAATAATGATATTATTATTATTATTGTTTAATTAATAATTATTTTTTATTGAAAACAAAACTTGGAAATTAAAGCTCAAGGAAAGCCTGGATATTAGGCTTAACAGACATTTGTTTGCGGTCCATTAACCTTTAGCCCACTTAGTTACGCTTGATCTTAATGTATTTGTCTTGTGTTATATTTATATGATAAACTATTATTGCACTCACGCAATACGGGATATCTAGGGAAAATATGCAATTCTATCCCAAAGTATAGTCAAATATGCAATTTTATCATAAATTATTTTCGTTATGCAATTATATCTCGAAATTTCATTTATTAGGTAATTCTATCATCGTAAGTTGGTACCATAAAAATGTGCTTATGTGGCTGTTAATCTTCATATTTTTTGTAACGTAACTGAAAATTGTATTGCAACAAAGCAAAACGATGTCGTATTTCATTATTTAGACATTCCGTCGTTTAATAGTAGTAATTGAGAAAAGTAAATTCTGACCCAAAAAAGATTCTAAATAATAAAAAATGACTTCGTTGCAACTGAAAACATAAAGACGTCACATAAGCACATTTTTTACGATGTCAACTAACGAGGATGAAATTACATAATAAATGAAACTTCGGGATATGATTGCATAACGAAAATAATTTAGGATAGAATTGCATAATTGACTATACTTTGAGATAGAATTTTATAATTTCCCCTATAATTATATTGAAATAACATCAAATATAATCAAATATGAATAAAAAGTAATATATTTCATAACGACATATTTCCTTATTTACGACATTTGCCATATTGCAAACAATATATTATCTTTAAGATGCTCAAAATATCTTTAGTGACCCTCAGAACACGAAATAATCGACTTGAGTGAATAGGAGTGAAAATATGTCAAATTATCCGATAAGGGCTTCGACTGAGCCTACTCCAGGCGTTGTCCAACCCAATCTATTTGCTAAAAAAGTCAGACTTTGGCTTTTCAAAAAACCTATATAATCAAATAGACTCAGACCTAGGCTTCAAAATAGGCCTAGTACTTCTAACATACCGACCTATCTAAATTATAATACATATATATATTATCAAATGAATTAATTATTTATTATATAATAATATATTTATAATTTAAAAATAAAAATATTTTTTATTTGTTAAAAAAATTTAAATAGACCACGCTCAGGCCTACAAAATTTTTGTAAGCCCAGATATACCGAGTCAAATTTCGATCCAACATGACCTATTTCCACCTATGTGAGAGATGAACTTTAAGTTCATTCAACAAAATACTAACATGTAATAAAAGTTGACTCTTGTTGATTGTTATGATATATGACGCAATTAAAATAAATAGTTTTCTTTAAAACTATACAGGAAGCATGGACACGAAGTAGTTGGTGCTATTGCAGGAATGTTGACAGTCTCACAAGCTAGTTGGTGCTATTACAGGAATAACGGCCCAGAAGCCTCGAGCTCTCTCACAAAATCTGCACGATGTCATCCGCACGCTTGCACACGTACAAGAAGGATTCAGAATGATTCATTCGCTAAGTTATGACACTCAAAGCGTGACTCAAACCTCTTTTACGTGCTTTGTAGATTACCCCCAACAATTTTCAATCTAGTTCTTAGTTTAGATATTATTTAGATTTGTCTTGTATTTACTGTATAAATAGGTGCCTAGTCAACAAAAATCACACATTCAATACTTTCATTTCGTACTGTAGCTCATTTGCGTCCTGTAGCAAATAGCACAAAAATTGTAATCTTTCGACTCCGACCATCGAAATCATTGTAATTTCACCCTTTCAATCTATAAAATATCAGCCAGTTCGTTCCGGGGGACTATAAACCTTCCTGGAAGTCATGATATCCGATTATAACCTAGCTTAAAACCTCAATTTAATCCCCGATAAAAAACGAACCTCAACATTCACTTGCAAATGATGAATGAAGGCAATAATATAATATACACGATATCTGGGTTTGATAATCTATAAATTAAGAAACTCTACAGCGATATTCCGTGTATGAAATAAGATTTAAATTGTTAGCCATCATATACGGAATTATAGTCGTCCACTGCAAAAACACAATTTCGATATATATATATTTAAACCATGTTAAAATATATTGTAAGGATTTGAGTGAACATCGTAACTTATATATTTTTCATGTATAACGTAAATTCAATTTTTATTTTATCTCTAGAAATGAAAAATCATCTTCTATGGTAAATCGAAATTCAAATACTATATAACAAACTAAGATGTAATTTAAGAATTTGCTTGTGTTCAATAATATTCAAATTGATTTCTAGCTTTAAATAGGCAATTAAAACAATCAATACTAAAAAAATATAATAACCCAGGCAATATTTTCCTTGATCGAAAGGTACATTTACACAAAATTTAAAAAATATACAAATCTTTTCTAGTTGATCTATTATGTTAATATAATTCGCGTCAATTTTTTCGCTCAAGGATGATATCGCTGTGAATGAAAGGATTATATTTAGTCTACCACCTCGAGTGCAGTGGTAAACACATTTTTCATGACCTTAAAGATCAAGATTTCAGGTCTATCTGGAAAGTTTAGGGTGAGAATTGTTTAATATCGTACTTAAGTTTAAGAAATGATTATATTTCAAATGGTTATAAATTAATATCTAAACAAAATTTGATAATTTGAGATGCTTTTCCATAATTTTTCTTATATTTCCTTAGATATCAAAAACAAAGATGAACTAATTCTCAAAGTTACTATGTGATTTTGGATCACAGTTACTCAATTAGTATGGGTTTAAAGTTTTGGCGAATCTAGTCATTTCATGCATGATAATGTACAATTTCAATGAAATTAGTCCTATAATTATTACTTTCAATGCCAGAATGACGATTTAAATAAATATTGGAGGCAACAATGAAACAAACACATGAAAGATATTACTCTATGAAATGTTAGATGCAAATATAAAGAAAATTAGAATGGTATTAATTCATTGATAATTAATAAAAATATTTTACATTGATATGAATACAAATCGCACCAAAATTAAATATTAAATACTACATGATTGGAATTTAAAATAAATACAATAAAAACGTAACACAAATTTCGGTGACCAATTTGCTTAGTTAGAAGATAAATGTTGAACGTGGAATGACGAAAATGTGGTGAAGTCAATATGAGCATTTGCAGTGGAAGTTGAAAAATTGCCCAACTTTTATCCGTGAGAATTTCGAGTAAATTAGATTCGAGTCCAAATAAATAAGAAATAAAGTACATTAACAATGAATAATATTCAAAAATTGAATCCTAAGAAGTAATAAACCCAAGGATGAGAACCTTCAATGCAACACAAAAAATGAAAGAAAATAAATAAAAACATTCATGATGAAAATATTTCAATAAACAAAAAAGAAATTACATGTTTATGATGTTGGTGAAACAAAGAGGAATGTTATTCAATCCAATATATGGATATCGCTCATCCGTATGCGCTTCAATAACCTTTAGCCCATTTTGTTACGCTTCATCTTATTTTTATTTACTTTTTTGGTTCTGTGTTTTGTCATATTAAAATTTTGATAAATCCTATATTGCATGATAAGCTGTTGATTATACAAGAGATGTAATTAAATGACATACGAAGCGTGGATGAGTTATGAAATTCAACCCCTAGATAATTCCTCCATCTTCATCACCCAAAAAATAATTTAATTTTGAGAATGTCCTCTTCTCTTTGTTGATTTGATTTTCACACATGTACATACATATAGTATAAACTAGTTTTTCACCCGCGCATTGCGCAGTCCAAATACATGATTATTCATTCTAATACAATAAATAAAAAAGAATGTCTTATGTTAAACCTCTTAAATGATTTAAATGTATCAATCTATTCATTTGACCGACCCAACCCTATTATTATGGATATTTGGGCCATGAGAGCATGATATTTTGAATCAGTTTTAATCATTTAGGCGGTCTAAGACAAATTCGCCTAAATAAAATTATATTTTTAAATTATCAACATAATTATACATAAATATAATGAGTAAAGTAACATAAACAAAATTTGAGTAGATTAGCTCAATGTAGGTAGTGAAAATAAAAGAATATGTTTATATTTGTTTAAAAAAAATAGTAAAATAAATATAAAAGAAAAAATAAAATTGACGAAAATATAATGCATTAGAGAAAAATGACTTAGTAATATTATTGAACTATTCTTTATTACTTATTACAATCTAAATAAATAGTAAATAAAAGAAAAGAAAGAGAAAATAGTTTTGATGATGTGATATTTTTGAGTGGTAAAATGTTGATGATGTGATATTTTTAGAGAGAAAGTGACATAAATGTAATATTGATGACTATTCAGCTTTATTATATAGATAGATGATCAAATTTGATATGTATTTTCTATATTTAATATCTAAATGCATGTGTCCAAGAGACAATATTCAAGTTATTTTTTGTTGGGGGTAAAATAATTTGATTTATTTAGATTCCAGAGCTGTCCAAACCCAGTCAAAAGCCTACTGAGAGAATCCAAGAAAAGATCTTGAAGCAATTCAATCAAGGGACAACACGAGGCCAAGTTGAGAGATCAGTCAAAGACTATCCAAAGTAGTCCTCAAGACATGGAGGGATTGCTCGAAGACATCATTGGGCAGTCATTCCAAACAAAGATATCCTCAAGACCTGAAGGTATACTTGAAGCCACCTTTGAGGTCCAATATCAACGGCCTCAAACGAGGCCATGAGGAATGATGTTGAATGCCATAGCACAAGCCTTTAGAACAAAACATGAGATGTACTTTTCATGTATTTGTAGACCATCAGGATAAGGATAACACTTTGTAAAGAAAATCCTTGAGTCAACACATGTGATCACTCACACGCAGTCACACTTAGCGAACCCATGGGCAGAGCCCACCCAAGTTACTGTACCCAAGAATAAATCATGTGTTCTGGCCAAACAATTCTCCTCTTTTTCTATAACAAAAACACCTGCAACAACTTAATTATTCAATATAATTAGGACTCGAGAGGTTAAATTATCGCATCTGAGGAAAAGGCTTCATGAGTTCGATACATAGTCAATTTAAGGTAGATTTCATCAGACAATGTAACTATATTAAAAGCTATATCTATAGGAGAATATTTAATTGATTACACGCAAGTCCATATACATATCCCAGTTCCAATAATTATTAATCGCAACCCGATTATCTCGATCAAAGGTTAATTCATACTTGATTTAAATTTGTCAATTTATTCATTTGATCCAATCCTACTTTATTCATTTGAGTTTGGATCATGAAAGCAAGTTATTTAAACATGTCTAAATTATGTAGCCGGTACAAAACAAATATTTTGCCAAAATTTATCATAGGGTAATTTTATTTAGAATTCTCATTTTTCTTTGTAAAACCCCCAAAATTAATTACTGTACCAATATTTTTAAATGGACATTTTTATTTTTATAACCCCAACATTGAATTATTCTTTTTCTATCTTCATCTTTTTTTTCCTACACCTCTCTACGCTCCACCTCCTTCAACAACCTTCCGTTCCAACATGAATTACAATTTGACTCCATTGACCTTGATGAAATATCTAATCGTATTTCTTCTTTTGGGACAAGCTAAAGTTCTGATAAAAAAAAAGTAATGAAATTTCTTAATCGACATATATATTTGTGTTGGTTGAATTTTATTAACTTTATGTCATACCTTTTTCCACTGAAGATTTGTGTTAACAGATGACAGATGAGCAGTATAGAGAGAGAGAGAGAGAGGGAGAACTTTGGCGTTCCACTATTCAAACCCTTTGATTCTCCAATCCTCCATTCCTTAAAAAAAATTAGTTATTAACCTTCTATCATAAAAGCTTCCATTAATATTAATCTTCCATTATAAAATCTTCCATGAATATATTTATTATCCTAAATTATATATTTAATTAATTAGAAGGGTGATTTATAAAAAAGAAAAGTAAATAAACTATATACCAAAATTAAAATATATTCTTATATTAAATAATCAATTACTTAAATTTCATACATTTAAAAATAAATAAAAAAATATATAAAATAAATAAATAAACGAATATGTTGTACTAATTTATAGATTTTAATAAGTAAAACAAAATATTGAAAATTAATGAAATTAATATATTAAATCAATCGAAAATAAAGAGACTATCCTATTTATAATTAATAAATGTGAAATTTATAAATAAATGTAAAATTTATCCAAAGAAATGAAATGAAATAAAATATATTCTTGAAACTAAAGTAATATATATAAAATAATTATGAATTGGAAATAAATACTTAAATTGATAAAATAAAAAGTTTAAAAAGATTACTAAAAAAAATATATTTTTGCAAATAATGATGATCGTTAATTAATACAGTAATTAAGAATTAATAAATTACAATATTTTCTTTTTTTTTTTTTTTTAACTAAAATGACTTGGATTCGTCGGAATCGTCCCCATTGTGACCATACTCGTTGTATATACGAATAATTGAAACTCTATATGATGGCAGATGAGACATAAGACAACTAGTCACATTATGATTCGGATTGTTGCGTCGTGTGCAGTTATTTCTACCCCTGACCCTTCTACCTTGATGATTCATTGACATCTGGAGGTGATTCATTCGTCATCGGCCTTTTCCTTGTTGTGAGCTAATCGTGTGTAGTTTGTTACCAGTTTCCACGAAGTCTGCTGTCTACATATGTTGTTGGGTACCGAAAGAAAACTGACATCGAATTGTTTTGTCCAGTTTTCAAAGGTGTATAGTACATCCACCAAATTATTGGTATTGTCCTTCCTTTGCAGACAAAAGATCATTGCATAAGAACAAGGGAACTGCATGGCTTGCCAAATGCCACAAGTGGAGGACCTCAGTTCGTAGAGGACTGAATAATTTTTTGGAGCACGACCTTAAGTCCTGGATACACTGTTACCTTGTAAAATAAGCCTGTTCGGTCGTGCAACATTAAGGAATGCTTGGCGGCTTGCTTTCTCACCTCCATAAATTTTGTGTGGTGGAAGGGGGTCAGGAATGTATTGCATATTATCGATCTCCAAGTGTACAGAATTAAAAATTGATTTACACTTCACGAATGTGGATGATATAATGGCTTTGATGGAAAGAACTTGATACCCTTGAGAGAGTTTTTGTGACTCTCCGAGATATTAGTTGTTGTGTTGCCCCAACGAGGACCTCCATCCCTGTAAAGGGTCCATTGCTCCTCGTTTACTTGTTGAAGTCAGTTCCACGCTGCTAGATTCAATTCTCGCATATCGTCCTAAGCATTATTGCAATCGTCCTCTGATAATGCGTGGCCAATTCTAGGGCATTCTTGCTTTATGCCTTTTGTCTTGAATTCATCCATTGAATTGGTTCGCAAGTGGCGAAAGCGGTAGCGATGGAATCTGGTGTTTTGGGAAACTTTTCAAAGAGTGCCTCTATTGTAGCAAGGAGACCAGGATTTTGGTCCGAGATAATGCACGTCGTTCGCTGCAGGAGAATATTCCGTTGAAGTTGTTTCAAGAACTATGTCCAACTCCGAGTGGACTCTTCATCAACGTGGGCGTACACAATGGGCAATATGTGGTTGTTAGCCGTCTTTGCTACTGTTACCAGGAACTTGCCCTTGTATGACCCACGAAGGTGTGTCCGATCCACCATTATGACTGGAAATGTGCGCTGATAAGTGTTGAGGGTCAAAATCTCAGGATCATCGAATTGGGACCTCGACCATCCACAACCTTTGAAACCGTTGGTCAAACCATGAAAAGGAAGAAAAATCTCAAGCCCCAGTCCTCGACCCCGAAAAGAGCTCGAGACCCACGAGCCAGCCTGGGAAGAAGACCCTCGAGCCCCCTCTGGCCTCGAGGCCCGTTAGTCCATAATCTTTGAGCTTTCTCACAAAAAGTGCATCGATACCATCCACACGCTTATACACATATAGAAAAGGATCCAGAATGATTCCTCTGCTGAGTCAGCATGACACACAAATTGTGACTCTAAGCTCTTCTACACGCTTTGCAGATTGCCCCCCAACTATTTTTGATCTAGTCATTAGCTTATGGATTATTTAGATTTGTTCTGTATTCACTGTATAAATAGGTGACTAGTCAACAAGAGTCACACATTCAATACTTTCTATTTCGTACTGTAGCTTTTTTGCGTCATGTAGCTAAGTACTCAATACTCCGTAATTTCCGACCCCAATCGTCGGAATCCTTATATTTTCACCAATTAAATCTACAAAATATCAACCAATCCGTTCTGGAGGACTATAAATATTTCTAAAAGTCTTAATGTTTGATTACAATCTAGGCCGGGCCCTCAATTTGATCCCCGATAAAAAAACAAACCTCAACAATTTGGAGCCCACCGTGGGGTTCTATATGACGATTTTAATTGGAACCCTCATTGTAGCACCTCCGTCGTCAACTTTCCCGATTAAATTCCCTTCCCACTTTCAAATTGCCATGAATTCTCATTTTTCCCTGTGAGATACACCCCATCTTATTTCATTCAGTGATAATTCCATGGCTTCGCATTCGCT
>AYJT01044205.1:0-18419 GCA_001278415.1 Ocimum tenuiflorum
TGCGAAAAGATGGAAAAATCAAAACTTTGTTAAAAACTCAAACTCCCATAGTAGTTTCAATTTCTAGAATCCAAAAATAACTCTAACCAGAAAAGATAGTTGATCCCGACAACATTAGATCATCAAAATCAAAGCAAAACATAGAAAAAGATAGAAAAACTCCGGATCTATGACTCTGAATCTTCAATATGTCGATGTGGATTCTCAGATGTGTTCTCCAACCTTGACTCCTTAAAAATAGTGCTTAAACTTCAAATAAGTCATCCATATGAGGTATTTATAGACTAAGATGTGATAAGAACCAAACAGGGGTAATTCTGTAATTTTTGGAAAATTTTAAGAAAATCCCGTAAGTCGATCGAAGACCTGATCGAGTCAATCGAGGCCTATACTTAGCCAAAATTCCAAAAGCTTCCAAAACTCCCTCGAGTCGATCAGCATCCAATCGAGTCGATCAGGCTCTCCTCTAGCTTTCTCCGAATTCTTAAATTCTCTATAATGGTCTATCCACTTGATTTACCCTGCCCATTTGGTCAATCGAGCTGATCAAGTCGATCCTAGCCTAATCGAGTCGATCCTCACACAGTTTCCAACTTTGCCAATTTTTCACTTATTTTTACCTAAAAACTAACAAAACACGATTAAACATAACTAAAACACAAAACACACAAAACATAACCAAAAACATTGATTAAGTGGGTATTTTCTACCTAAAACCTAACAAAGTACGACTCAAAACACACACGATAGTTAAAATACACATTTCTCAAGGACAAACCTGGAAATAGGTAAGAAATCAATGAAACAGACGCAAGGAAGAAAATAATGGAAATGATGGCAATTAGGGCTTTCGCCTCTTTATATTCAAACTTAGAATTCCAACAGACACCAACTAAACGACACCATTTTGACGGGTAAGTCATTCGAGAGACTATCCTCAATGCATTTCAATACTTATCATTTAAACCCAAAATATTGATCTTTCATACTTGGGTTCTCTCGCCCCCTTAAGGATATTTGGTTTCGAAAACACAGCTAGGTACTCAGGGCTGGGCCATTGTCCAAAATTCATTGTGGATTTCTTGGAATTCGAAATTCATGGGATCAACATATTATACTTGGGGCTGCATAAATAAGCTATTTATCTCGAGCGTCTGACTTTTTATACTTGATTATTTATGCACGACTACATCGAGCGTTCACATTCATATACTCGGAGTTGCATACCCCCTCGATGATATATTAGATAATTGACATCAGGGATACCGGCATTTCTCAAGCGGATTTCTTGCTCGACTTATAAATAGTCTCAACAGAAAATCTCCACTTGTAATTATTGTTGGCTTTCCTTTATATTTATGGAATTCTTATTTCAAAGCTATCTTACGTATATCGTTTCAGGCATGGCTCGACGCCACAACCTACTTTCAAGCATTTGTTTCAGACATAGCTTGAGACTTTGATCCGTTGAACAATTAATATTTCCAACAATTTAGTCTACATATAATCGGACTCACACCCGTCGAAATCAGAGATCTGTCAGTCATTTATGATCTCTAGCTGGTCTTAGTACCTTGACCAAGCCAGAACTGGCAATGAACATCTTCCGATGCATGGCCCGGTAGGCCTAACTGATTTTGCTTTTGGTTCGAAAACCTGAGCGATACCGTATTATGGACCCATGGTCCACGATGAATTTTCTGCGTTTGGTTCGAAAACCTGAGCAATGCCACATTGTGGACCCCTGATCCGCGATGGATTTCCACTTTTGGTTCAAAAACCTGAGCGATGTCGTACTATGGACCCCTGGTCTGCAATGCACGGGAAGCCGCAAGATCCTTAACCAGCTAATCATGGGGTGATGGATAGAAATGCTCAGAAGAACTCCAAGGGAGCGTGGGGTTCCAAATACCCAATGAATATAAACTTCCAACAACCCTCAGAGGCTTCTGTGGGTAGGCACGAATACACCCGGAGGATAAACTTCTCTGAGATGGGAACGGATCCTCTCGAAATTTAAACTTTCCAACAACCTTCAGTGGCCTCCCTGACTTCGGAGGATAAACTAAAACCTTAACGAATCAATTTTCTGATAAGTGATCGACCGGATGAGGTATACCATCCAACATTTTGGATAAATTTATATCTCACTCTGTTATGTCTTAAACAGGAAACACGTCGGAACCATAATCTTAGCAATCGACACACAAGATGAAGCAGGTATAAAATCTCTCTTAGATTTTGACTATCGATACTCTTTCATCTGCTTGTCTCAGTGAACCAATCAACTTTATCCATGAAGACAAAGGGGGCTGATGTTGAGAGTCTAAATCTCAGGATCATCGAACTGGGACCTCGACTGTCCTCAGTCTCCGAAACCACTAGTCAAACCAGGACAAGGAATAAAAATCTCGAGCCCTAATCCTTGACAGCAAAAAGAGCTCGAGACCCACTAGCCAGCTTGGGAAGAAGACCCTTGAGCCCCCTCTAGCCTCGTGGCCCTTCAGCCCTTAATCTTTGAGCTCTCTCAAAAAAGTGCATCGATACCATCCACACAGTTGCGTACGTACAGGAAAGATCCAGAATAATTTCTCTACTGAGTCAACATGGCACCGAAAGCATGACTCTAACCTCTTCTACATGCTTTGCAGATTTTCCCGTAGCTATTTTTAATCTAATCCTTAAATGAGGGATTATTTAGATTCATCATGTATTCACTGTATAAATAGGTGACTAGTCAGCAAGAGTCACACATTCAGCACTTTCTATTTCGTACTGTAGCTTTTTGGGTCCTATAGCTAAGTACTCAATGCACGGTAATTTCTGACCCCGATTGTCGGAATCCTTGTATTTTCACTGGTTAAATCTATAAAATATCAATCAGTGCCCTCCAGGAATTATAAACCTTCCTGAAAGTCTTGGTGTTCGATTATAATCTAGCATAGGACCTCAATTTGATCCCCGATCATAAATGAACCTCAACAATAAGCATTGATCAAAAAGGATTTGACAAATGGGTATTCGAACCCTTTAGAAAAAATTTAAAAGAAAGGGTTTGGAAAAAGGATATTCGAATCCTTTGGTCAAATATGGTAAAATAGTAGTTTGCATTTTTTCAGGGTGGTGGCAGGGCGCAGCTTTCCTGTGAGCATGCACGTGGACAGAATTAAGGCCAGATTCATAAAGATGGAATAACTCTTCATTCATTGTTGCCAACTGTGAAAATTTAATTCTTCCCCTTTATAATCCATCCTCCACTCCTCACACATTTTTTTTCATCTCAAAATTTGTATATCTCCCAAGAAAATTACCACTCCAAATTCAAAAGTTCTTCAAACATTAAAAAATTATAGTTTGAATTGGAGCGATTCGAACGTTTTATCTCCTGATTCATCTCGGTGATTTCCTCGAATCTCTTCTTTTCCAAAAGCACACAAGACTAACGGTTAGTTTATTTAATTTGTAGTTAGAATTTATGTTAATTTGGTGAAATTATGTTGTTTTTGTTAGAATTGATAAAATTATGTTATTTATGTTAGAATTGGTGAAATTTTATGTTATTTTTGTTAGAATTGATGAATTTGTGTTATTTTAGTTAGAATCAGTGAATTTGCGTTATTTTTGTTAGAATTGATGAATTTGTGTTATTTTAGTTAGAATCAGTGAATTTGCGTTATTTTTGTTAGAATTTGTAAAATTGTGTTATTTTAGTTAAAACTGGTGAAATTATGTTATTTTTGTTAGAATTTGTGAAATTATATTATTTTTTCATGTCATACTCCGATATACTCATGAAGAGGATGATGCTTTCACTCCTTGGACCTCGACTACTTGCGTAATTTGTTCTGAGGTTTAGGAGGGTCATTATTCGGAGAGGGCTACGCGCCAATTTACACAATCAATTCTCTCGTCGTCTATTTTAATTACCGAACAAGTCAGGAATGATCGGAATAAACAGCGGCGGTCGGGAAGACAAGATTAGCTTCATCGACTGAGAGTTCAAGTCAGCGTTTGGGAAGGCCGACACAATGATGTCTATATTGGACTTCAGAAAATTCGACCCGGACATCCCACGATTGATGATGACTATCTTCACTGGTTCTTACAGAGGCCCGTGAAGTTCACCAGCAATCCAAGAAACCGTGCTCAGTATGCTCCGGAAGGTGGGTACAAGGACCACGCCAAGCAGATGCGTGTGTTGGTATGTACAATTCCATTTTTTCATTAATCAATGTCAAACAAGGTAAATGTACTAATATCTTTAAAATATTTTTTTTGTGTGTATTACATACATTCTATAATAATTAAATATGTCTTTTTACACTGAATTTCAAAGTTTTATCGAAATTTTTGTACAAGTCTATCGTCAAATGATGATGTCGTATTCAGAATTTTCAAAAAGTTACTTGTGAACACACACAATAACGAAATTAGATTTAATATTTCAAACTCAAATTAAATTGCATAATAAAAAAAAGTTTAGATTAAATTACTAATCACTTATTTAAATACCCTAATAGAGTTAAAGTTCAAAATTAAATGAGTCAAAAAATTAAACCTAATACAAATCTACATCAAATTTCATAATTAAATTTACACTTTATTTTGCAAAACTAAAACAAAATTAAACTTAACTACAAAAATTTGAAAACACTATTTAATTACCTAAATTAAATAAAAAAATTTAAATTATATTCTATAAATTAAATCTTATTAAAATAAAACTTTAAAAATTCACAACAAATTGATATAAGAAATAATTAAAATACATTAATTGCAAATTAAACTTATAAATTACAACAAAAGTAAAAAAAACAAATAAATAAATGGGTTCGATAGCATGGTATTCGAACCCTTCCATAAGGTAGCCACCTCAACGAGGACTGCTACATCAGGAGGGTTCAAATACAACCCTTTCATAAATTTCCAAGGATTCGAATAACTCGTTGCCGAATTAGTTAAATTTTTCCACATCTCTCACTATTCGAATTTTTGTGTCTACACTTTCCAAATTTAGGTTATATAGGTAATTTTCTCGGGAGGAGGGTAAGAGTAAAAGAGGAGAGAGTTTGGCAAGCAACAGAGAAGATATTGGAGGAGATGATATTTCAGAAGAACAAAGTCCCGACGACGACGACGAAGACAATACAACTGCCAGTGGCGGAGTTAGGTTGTCGACATAGGCGGAAGTTTTCGTCAACAACCATCTTACCGTCACCACCACCGTGGCCACATCGAACTATGGAAGCAGTTTGGAGAAGCGCCGCTGCAGCGGAGGTGTGGAGGATTTCTATCGCCTGAATTTTTGAAGCAGAAAGGAAAGTTATGGGGTATGGGGGTTCTGAAAAAAATGATTTATGAAAGCCGTTTGTGCATGGATACACTCTCTGATGTTAGAGCTATGGACCATTTCATGGTCCTTTGGCCCATTTAAATAACAATAATAAGCTTGCCCAATCAACAATTACACAAATTCAAATTTCCATCACCACGTTCACCGCAAATATGTAGAAAAATAACATTCGTCAATATATTTATGATAGCAAATGTTTTAAATGGGGTGGCGGCATGTGCGTGTCCGTATCAGTAATTAATCTGATATGACCAGATATTTCAATTCATTAAGGATATGTTTTATTTGAATACGATCCAATCTATTGTACTCAAATATGAACACGTACAAATTAGATACTAAAATGATAACGATGATGTAGTGTTAAAAATCCAATCCCGTAAATACGATAATTATTCAAAGAATTTGATATGATTAACACTATAATATATAAGATAACCCTAATTTTGTAATTATTATGTAAAAAAAAGATTCTTTATTCATTTGTTAATAGATATACTTACACAATCCATTTAATAGATTACAGGAGAATTATCAATTTAGAACTTGAAAGATGATTTTTTTGTTAATTTAGGACCCGAAAGATTAATTATCAATTCAATACCTGAAAGATCACCAAAATTCTTGATTTAGGGCCAAAAGTTTGCAAGATTCTCGATTCAGGACCTCCATACTTAACGGGATTAGTAAGCCATCTAACGAAAAATGACGTGGCCATTATATAATATGAAGAAACGTCTGTAGTTGAATTGAAGAGACAAAAAGTCAAAAATTTGTGAAAGAAACTACATACCGTAAATAACAAGAGCAGACAACAATTGCAATTTTATGAATTTGTTAGAAAATTGTGGTTGTAATTTTGTAAATTTAATGTTGATTTTTTTAATTTAATCTAATTATGAGGTTGACGTGGATATATAACAGTTATATCATCTTTCGTTGGATGACTTACTAACATCGTTATGTATGGAGGTTCTGAAATGAGAATTTTGCGATCTTTTGGGTCCTAAATTTAGAATCTTGGCAATCTTTCGGCTCCTGAATTGACAATCAGTCTTTCAGGTCTTGGATAGACAAATAAATCATCTTCCGGGTCCTAAATTGATAATTCTCCTAGATTATATGATCTAACATGAATCCTAAATGAAACTGTTGTGTCCTTATTTGGTCAACATAACACCAATTCATTATTATTGTGTATATTTATGTCAGATTATTGTATCATGTCGAAAATTATCAGATTTGTGTTATGTGCCAAAACAAGTAGCCTTTGTTTAAGAACCAAATCGAAATGTAAAGATAATTTTGTGGAAAAATAGATGGTGAACACAGCTGGATTTGACTAAATTTCTTAGCAAGAATCATGGCTTGGCTTGATCACGGTTCCAACCAATCATCGTATTCCACTCATCAATTAGGAAATTAAATTATCACTAATTATTTAACTATTGACCAACCCACTTTTCCAAAAGAAAAGAAAATAAAGAAAAGAAAAACTTAATTTCTAGTAGTACAAATTAATTAATTATATTACAATCTCCTTTCCGTACTAACTAATCATAGATTTATGTTGCCCCTCCCACACGATGTGACTTAATTATTTACTTAGTTTTTATTCTCAAAAAACAAAAAGAATTATTTACTAAGTTTTGCCGGAATTATGGACTAAATGCTCATGATAAATTCGAATTGTATATAATATGAGCTGGTGATATTATTGATCCAGGAAATCTTGTTTCATTTTTTTTCCCTCTTAATTGGAGATATGTATTATTGCTTGTCATACGTAAGCCATGAGCTACGCTGTGTACATTGTTTATTTTAACATAAAAAAGATAATTACAAAAGAACATTACAAAAATAATTCATAATTCCCCAATTTAGCGTTTTCTTTGGAATAATTCATAATTCCCCAATTTTTTCTATTTTCCATGTCAGAATTTCAGCCGGAATTTTGATAATGGAAACAAGCTCAAATATTGATTCTTAAATCGTTATATATTAAATAAATATATAGATTTAGGAAGGAGCCCAAAATTTATGATCTAAACAAGCATTTTTCATTTGACTTTATGATAATAGTCGTTAACCCTGTGCAATGAATAATAATGATCATGCTAATAGTTTTCATATAAACATTTTTAATCGCATATATAATTCACACAGACGCATTATGTTTGTACATGCATGTCTGCGTGCTATTATCATTTTTTTGCAGGAAAAAATCAGATTAACCATCGAAATGCAGACTGTTTCTATTATTCGAATAATCAAATATTAGGATTCTCAATAAAAAACCAGGAAATTACGCATATAGATGTATATAGAGTTGGACCAAAAAGTAGTTGAAAAATGCCTAAAATCGATCGCATTGGAGTTATTTGTGCATAAACTCCCGTTGATATTATTCTTTTTCATTGTAAAAAAACCTCGAAAATCTTTTAAAAAACCAAAAGTCCAAGTAAATTAAAAATATATACATACGATTTAGTATACGAGTCATACAGATCACATTCAATGAGGCAAATCCAACTCTACTCGAGTATCATTTTATGCAAAGAATGTATTATTTTATGAACCGGAAAATATCATTTCTTGTATTCGAAATATATAAAATGAAAACAATTTCATAATATTGGAATATAATTTATATTGAAGAATAAAAACAAGTTGATACAAATGATATCGAATCTAATCCGTATAGGATATCGACACGTTATTATAAATGATACTCTCTTGTATAAGTATTATACTTTAGATAACGAATTATACATTTCTATACTATATATGATGCTCTTATTACAACAAATAATACACATCAACTATATATAATAACTAAAAATGATATTGATCAAATACACGAGCTACAACTTGAATGAAATTAATTTGCGAAACTCCACTACTCAAAGCTGGTACATAATAATCAATTAATTCAATTATCATCGTATGTGCGACATGCAATATCATGTTATTTTGTTATGATTAATTACTAATATATCTTGAGCTTATTGCAATTTTTTTGGCTATAAAAGTACACCGAATTTTCAGCTTCATTAAACTAAATCCATTTGGAAGTCTAATTAGAGCTGTCAAATGTCTGAATCAAAGAAATCCACTAGCAAAATCATTTATTTTGTCTGTTGTGGAGTAAAATAAAAGTGGAGTACGATACTTTTCCCAATTATTATGGAGATGGAGTCTATAATTGAAATTCTTGCCATATTATTTTTAGTAATCATCATATAACAAACATTATTTGGAGCAATGCATGATCTTTGAAGGGATTAAGGTTAGATCTGATTGTAGTGCGACTATAGAGCATTCAACAACCAAAATCTTCGAATTGAAAAGGGCAATTATTTTAGTGATTAAAATGGTTGGTACACAATATTTTTTGAAATTAATGTTATTGTAAGAATACCATGTTGTCCAATTGGAACCAAATTGAAGGTAGTTCAAGAGACATTGTAATCACAAAAATTAGGGAGTGTCTTTTTATGTCCTATTATATTTCTACTTTTTGTTTCTGTTAATTAGTTAATGTTGTTTTGCTTTTTTTTATCAACTAATTAATTAGATACATTTTTTCGAGGGCCACAGGCCATTAAAACCTCCAAGTGGATTTGTTGGTCTTCAGTCAAACATGTGCTCATATTGCATAATATCTAGTGACTTTGGTTTGTCAGTCGTTTTCCCTAATTCATTGCTAATTTTTAGATTATTAATTTTAAGTTTCTTTATTTAATGAATGATCAAATAATACATCGAGCTCATCATAGATAATCAATTAGCATTTTCACCATGTCAATATGGTCGATGTAGTGGGTCAAAACCTATTTCGTCAAAATAAATGCAAATGAAGACCTTATTCCACGAACAAAATACAACTTGGCCCTCCGAGAGGGCCTCGAAGCCCTTATCGAGGAACGAGCACCTTCGGCCGAAATTATTCGAAGAGCGACAAGCGTCCGAAGAACAAATCCTCGAAGGACCAGTTCGAGGAGCCTCCTTGACGCCTTGTTCGGAATTATACAAAATAACAAAACGTTCGAGATAGCGCCAGAGCGCCTCGATAGACATACCATCTCGAAGGACCCTCTAATAGTGGTGCAAACTCGATGCGCCCTCCGAAGTGGTTTAAAAAGTTGTCCACACTCTTGAAAGACTCACATGAACATAACTTCTTACCCAAGAATTACATATTAGCCCCCATAATGAGTAATTGTACGAATGATCACACATTCTACGCATCACTTTTCTTCACGATTTCATTGTATTTTCCCACTCTTAGCTAAGTTTTTGCTCACATTTATGGTCGCCGACGACCTGAAAACCATTGTATTCATTGTATTTTCAGATCAACTCTATAAAATACTAGTCTGTCCGTTCCGAGGGATGAAAAATCTTCCCAGGACATTGCGTGTTTTTCATTCTGATGAGCCCTTAGAGTCATTTGATCTGTGTACAAAAATCACCCTCAACAGTCGACAACAAGTATAAATATGTAATAATCTAAATATAGAAATTATAAACCTTTGGATAGGGTTCGATCGCGAACTATATTTCTTTGTATTGAAATGTTGGTCTCATATTTCAGTTGAGTCTTACGATTCAGTATTTTATGTTTCCTAGTTTGATATTAGATCAGTTGTCTTTAGTACTTGATCAAAGGATGACTAGTGAGGTATTTATTAACTTGTAGGATCAAGTATTGGACCTAATATATATAAAAACATGTAAGTGCAAAATTAAAGCTTAGGGCCCGATTTAATGTAACTGACTCTAGAAAGGTCAGCTAAGACTCATAAAAATAGTCATGTTTCAGATTAAATAGATTAATTACATGTTGGTTAGTTGGGTTAACCAACTACATATGTATGTTAGTTTTGAGAATTAGTGAAACTTTTCAACTTGTGCGATTCAGCTAACTTTGTTAACCGAGCAGTTATGTTAGTTTAACATGCATGAATTGGTCAGTTAAAAAGAAATTAAAGAATAGAAAGCAGTAAGCTGACATAGAGATTTATATTGTCTTGAAGTTTTGACCGTTGGGATGAACGTTGAAGATATACTTTATAGTCGTTCTGACACTTTTATGAACATTGTCTTCTTTGATTTTTTGTGTCAGAAGATCTGTCATTCTCCTTAACAATTTGTGAGCTGACTAGGATGAGATGAACTCAAACCTAGTTGTCAGTAGTTTAATAACTGACTCAGCCTCAATTTAGAAGTAAATTCTGAGTTGGATGTTTCCTAGGTTATTCTCAATTGAGTCAGCTTCTCTTTGAAACTGTCGGTTGTAATAACCCTCATAACTGATCTGGAGTTTCAGTTATGGATGTCTTCAGCTGATTATGTCTTCTTTCCTTTCTTGATTCTCAGCTGGGTTTTTCTTAGAGTTGTCTTAAACTTCAGCTCCGGTTGTTGTGGAACTGATCGGCTTGCTCAGTTCTCTTTGTTCCTTTTAGTTTGATCCTAAGTCTTGAATTTATTTAGATTTAGTCTTCGACTCGTCAACCTTCCAACTGACTGTTTATTACATTGTTCTTAACCTATTTACATTATTACAGTTGGATCAAAACTAATCCAAAAGGTTTTAATCATCGAATATTGACATCAACAAAACTAACATTATTCCTAACATAAAATAACATTAAATTTGATGTATTATAATAATAGGGTTGTACTGGTAAATTTACAATAATCACTCACTTCCTGACAAAAAATATATATTTATATGCAAATGATTATATTATGGTATGCATAATATAACATGTCATATGCAATACAGTTCCGAATGTATGCAATTTATTTATAATGATAAGCAGTATGTAACGGCACACGTATTCATATGCAAACTACTACATTATCATATGCAATTGATTATGTCATCGTATGCATATACTGTTAATGTAATTTTTTTTAGCGAACATATCGAATATGGATATCGTTTGAAAGCTTATAAAAGCATCTTTAATTTGGCATATGGTACGCTAAAAAATAATTTAATTTGAGTGAGTTATAGTTGTTTAAAGTTTTTAATTTTTTAGGAGAGAGGAGAATCTGCATCATATCGCACATGACCAAATTGCATTAACACCCTTATTTAAAAATGCGTGGAGTCAACCAAAAAATGTGGATTGTACCATCACACAAATAAACGAACAAGATGCATGTTCGGTTTGCATCTAAGATATAATTTGCATATGATTACAATCTTATATTATATATATATAATTAAATAATAACTCTTTATTATGATAAATAATAATGGATAGCAACAGTAGGATTATGAGATCTGATGGTTGAGATTAAGAAACGAATATCATTCATAACATTATAATGCATCATGTATGGCTAGAGTAACCTTAAAAAGGTATAAACTAAAATCACAGTCGGGACGATTTTAGGATGAGTCGCCGGTATAGACAGTAATATATTAAAAGAATAGCTTAAATTACAAACATTAAATTATTAAAACAATAAGAAACTAAAATAATTAAACCTGATATCATTACGGTCCCAAACTGGTGTCATTACCGATCAACCCGGCCATCATTACCGGATTAATCATGCACCGTTACCTTGAGTTTATCTTAATTAAATAAAATATTCTAAAATATTTAGTAAAACAATAAAAATTAATATATTACGATAAAATTGTGAATCGTCCAAAACGTTTTCATTACAGACCAAACCGACCATCATTATTGGGTCAACCGGTGTCGTTACCATCTTCAAAATTTTACATAATAATATGAGTGGTTAAATTAAGTTAATAATTACATTTGGCTTCTTATATTCAATTTCAAAAGCTGAAATTAATCTTATAAATAAAATATATTGGTCACACGACTCACACCTGCTCTATCGTTAAAACCACCGTGGAGAACGCCTTGAATTCCAAATTTGACGTACCTAAATTAATTGCTTTACATGTCTTCTGCAAAGAAAAAAGGCCTTCTAAAACTCTTATTATTCTAAAGAAAAATGTGAAAAAATAACCAAAATACATGCAAAATTCTCATTAATTACTATGAGTGTTGGCTTATTCAGTGACGGACGCACGTTAGTGGATAGGGTACAACTGTACACCCAAAAAAAATTTAATAGATATATATATGTATATATAATTGTATTTTTTTAAAAAAATATAAATAATAATTGTACCCTCATTAATTTATTTATTCCAACTTACAACTAAATAAAAAATTAATACCTCAAATCTCTAAATTCATCAATTAACAATTAAAATGAATCCACTAAAATAATTTTCATCGCATTTGTAATATATATAAAAAAACATTACTTAAAATTTGTTTTTCCCTACATAAGTAAAATAATTAAACGACTCTATCTCTAAAGAAAACAAAAAAAAAAAAGATATTTTCTTACAAATTTCATATAATGATGTCTTAGGCTGCTTTCAAAAAAATAAGAACTCATACTCAAGTACCATTGTAGTTTTTGTTTGAATGTTTTGTGTTTTATTTGTTAATTGTATATTTTCATTTGTAAGACTTTAAATATTAAAAATATTTTTTAATTATTTTTGTATAATAAATATTTTATCCCCAATAATAAATTTATGGGTTCGTCACTGTGCTTATGTAGTAATTACTCCAAACCCAAACTATATTAGTAGCGGTACAGTTAAAGCGTGTAGAGTGACACTTCTACACATGTATTATGATGTAAATCTCTTTGTTACATTAAATCATAATATCCTTTATTACAATATGGTCATTATAAAAAAAATATTATGATCATTGTAATCGGGTGAATTGTATTCTCGATGCCATAGAACATAATCTTATTTCATTTTGGTAACATTATCTAATTGTGCTTTTAATCTCAAGCTTGTATCTTCGGTCCCGCCATTAATAATTTATTTTACACTTTTAGCACCGAAAAAATTACATACGTATTGCCTATTGATGCCACTTTATATGTGATTTATCTTGTTGTAAATAAATTACATAATTGAGATAGATAATGAAATTTTTTTCATTAAAATGCATTAAAAATCATTAATGGTGAGACTAACGTTAATTATGGGACTAAAAGTAAATTATTGGGACAAAAATAAAATACAATTATATCCTATGATATCATACAATTATATGATACCAAGTCGTTAAAATTTCATTACAAATAAGTGAAATCATTTGTCTACATTAAATGAACCGCGTTTCCATTTCTTTGTCTTCTAAATTGGAAGTGAGAGGATTGAAACATGAGAAATATCAATGTACGATTACAAGCCTTTAATACTCATCATAGAATTTAATAAAAACCAATAAAATACAAGTGGAAGTGATAATTGATGATAAATAATTTAGCTCGTGAAGATACGAAACAAAACAGGTTCTTTTAACTGTTGTTCACGTTACAAGTTGACAAGGTTATGTTTTTACACGTCTTTGATGATGCTGTTTGTTGATGAAATTCAGGTTGCCTATACATACACACATGCATATATAATATTTGCCCTCTTTTGTTACTTTGAAAAGACTTGTGAATTGACATAACTGTTTACGGATCCAAATTACATTAAAAACTTGAAAATCATCTATTCATCGACATGAAAAATAATGTGAGAATTTTTCTTTTTTTTAAAAAAAATTAAGTGCAATATTAAATAAACTCACACACGGATGTCTTCACATAAACTCAAACCCTTGATCTTTAAGGTCACGTGAAATGTGCTTATCATTATACTCCGAGGTGGTAGACATTCTGAGAAATTTTTTACCGTACTAAATAGTTGCTTTTATATTTACGTTTATAAAATAGTCAAATTTCAGTAATCTTCCTAATTTATCTCCCAACAAGTCTGCAAAACGTATAAATTGTGGAATTTCATACGAGCCAAATGATTGAAAATAATGATCTTGTGTACTTTTTTGGAAATTGAGGGCGGCTCCGGAGTATCTGCAGTTTTTGTATATTTCATTTTTTTTTTTTAAATTGTGTTGAATTATTTAATTGATTTAAGTAGTGAAGTATATCCGTTGAAGTTTCCGGAGTATTCGGGGTTTTCCCTCGAAGTCTCCAACTTTTTCACATTGATTTATTTTTTTAATTAAAATCTATAGCTAGAGTATTTGGCGTTTTCACTCGGAGTATCCGGCCTTTTCAAAATTGATTTATATTTTTTAATTAAAATTTCTAGCTCAAGTATTCGGTGTTTTCTCTCAGAGTATCTGGTTTTTTCACATTGATTTGTATTTCTAATTGAAATATCTAGCCGGAGTATCCGACATTTTCACACAGAGTATTCATCATTTTCATTCATTTAAAAATATGACAAAAAGTTCCCAATCATTACCGACAAAAAAGTACGTTGATAACTAAATAAATCACTTCAAAATCTAAAAAGTGAAGATAAATAAGTCAATTTGGTTATATTGTGAATGTTTTTATAAGAGTGACTATTTTTGCACTTGAAATAACAATAGTGGTGAAACAAGTAGACCCCAAAAATAACAATCAATTCAGTATATATAAGATCTCCAAATTAAGATTTCTAATATTTTTAAAATTTATCTTTTTCTTTGTATAATAAAAATAAGATTTTTTTAGACTCTAAATTGATAATATTATTATACATCAGAGACCTTTTTTGACGATAAATTTGGCTCTTAGACTTATTATAACTATATACAGACATGTTTTGATTAAGACAACACGCATACAGACAAAGTCGAAGTATTAAGTAGACAAGGAAACCCACAAAAATGTGGAATCATTGCCTGCCTTAAATTACTCTAAATATTTGTCCACTCTAAACACTAACCTCTGAATTAGAAAAAAACTGGCTGGAGTTTTTTTTACCAACAAATTAATTCCTCTAATTGAAAACCTTTTCAATCTCCTACGCTACAGATGACAATAGTATATACCACATCAATAAACATTGGACATAACATTAGACATATTCAGGGGTGATCATATAAAAAAGATAAGAATGAATTTAATTCATATGCAATAAAATTAACAGTGGAGAGTTTTATTCTATTAGTGTTTGATGTGCGTTTGTTTTTGTAAATATTATTTGCTATTATTCAAGCATCATTTGTAATACAAACAAACAAACATTAAAAAAAAGATGAGATATCAGTCATATATCTGATTTGATCTTTTGACTTGCATTCAATCCTATTTTCCTTATAAAGGATATTTATCCAGAATATACACATACACCAGACTCACCAATATTTTTTAGGAAATTGTGAAACAAGTGTACTCTTCTAAACTCGATAGCATGTAATTTCCGATGATTTTATTGGTGTGTAAGAAGCTAACTGACCTAGTAGCCGAAATTCAAGCATCATTTCTGTGCACGTTAACTGAAACCATTTTTGTTTCTTCTTTTATACTATGACATATCGAGCCGACTAGTCTAGTTTACTCTAATTTCAAAAAATCGAAAAAAAAAAATAGGTCTTAAATCTGAATAGTTTAGAATCTTTTGGATATTTAATTGCAAAAGAGTGAGTGGCAATTGTATTTTAGTACGATTGAATATATCTGGCTTGTCTATAATATCATTTACATAATTTACATGGCAAAGCTTGTATTTTTTTTTTTTAATATATATATAGATCTTCCATACCCAAGACTCCATACACAAAGAATCATTTGAATACTGAAATATATTGTTTATAACAATAAAAATATACTTTTAAACACTAAAAAGTAACTTATTATTTTGTAAAAGAGAAAATAACCAAGGATGTTCTGTGATTTTTCTGCATGAAGTGTAATTTCTAATGCTAAAAGTATCTCATTAATTTCTTGCAAAAAGGCATATATCTGTACTAATTCTACTGTATAGTTTCTAATAACGAAAATTATGTAAATTGGATATATATGTCAATAAAATAAAATAGAATTCATCGTGCAATCTATGAATATAAAATTAGTTTATTTCAACTCCAAATATATTATTTTGTTTTGAGTTGGGAAAAGAAAATAATAAAACACAACAAAACAACGGCTCAAATTGCGGAGTTCTTTTATAGAAAAAAATTGGAAACCACGAAAGAGAAATATAAAAAGAAAAGGTGAAGAAAAAGAAAATGATGGAAGGGGAAAGGTTTTGTAAAAGAGAAATGTAGTTTTGCTCAAAAAAAAAAAAAGGAAAGAAAAAAGAAAAGAGAAAAGAGAAATGTAGTTGGAAGTTTTATATTGTTGGCAGTTAAAAGGCGAGGTAGCAAACAAAGCGGTAGCAGACAAAAGCTCGGACACGTAGATAGGGGGAGTAGAGCGGTTTGGAGGGAATTCCGTGGGCTGATATATGAAATAATTATTATTTTATTTATTTAATTTTTTTTTGTCAAATCTTTGATTAGACAGTAAAATATTCAAAAATTTACATTGCAGTCTGTAGTGGACAATTATTTGTTAAAGGTTTTTTTTATATGAAAGAGGTTTATGGCTCGAATCTTCATTTCCCAATTCAAAAAAAAAAATGAATTTTGTTTAATTATTTGAGTGAAGTGTTTTCTTCACTAACGTTAAGGATTTAGTCAGCTTTCTCTTCGTCATACTAAACTAATTACATGGAAGTTGTTTTCTTTGCTGACGAAGAGCTGATTGTGTGCTGTCGAAATGTTCAATTTAAATTTATTAACAAAAAGTTGATTGTACACTATCGAATTGTTCAAGTTCACTAAACTGATGACATGAAAGTTATTTTCTTCGTTGACAGAAAACTGACTGTACACCATTTGATTGTTCAAGTTTAAGTTTTAGTCAATTTTCCCTCATCACACTAAACTGATGACTTAAAAGTTTGTCATTTAATAGTGAATCTTCTGTCACTGAAAAATAATTTTATATAATTAAATAAAATCAACTTAATTTGTCATGAATATTTTTTTCTTTTTTTGGGAAACAAATAATTAATATTTGAAAGAAGAGAGATGGATGAGCGCCGCTGTTTTACATATTTCCATCTCCTCCGTGTTCTCTCTCCTCATTAGTCATTACATTGCCTCTATTTTATGCCACATTAATTTTGTTGACCGTCTACTTCTTTTCGATGAGTTAATCCCTCAGCTTTCTTTTTTCTATTTATTTTTGTTTCATATTCAATCCTATTATTATTTTTCAGTTTTTAGGATTTATATTTAATTAATTTCAATTTTAAAGAAAAAACAAAAAACAGAATAACAAGGTACAATAAGAGCTGTTCAATTGACTCACTCTAGTACAATCACCACACGTGCCGCCAAATAATTGCTCATTTTGGTAGTAAATTTCTATACATAACTTTCCACACTGTATTGTGCGCATGAGGTAATTTTTACGATAAAATTCTTGTGTGTCACCATGATAAATGACATGACGTATTAAATCTATATGTATATGTTTTCGAAATTATATCAACCGAATACTCCCGTATTCGGCACTATATATAATTCTAAATGTGCAGCTTATGAAATTGATGAAGGTAAACGTTGCTAAGTTATGCTTGCAGGTACAATTGTCATTATGTATCCATACCATTTTATAATTTCCACTGCTATTATTAGAATTATGAAACTTATGTAAACTGGTCTAAATTGTAATTGTCTGGTGGAGCGTACCTCGACTCCCATCAGGCATCTTAATCTATTTCCTAAATAAAATCGAATTCCTTCTATGATTGCATCTCATCCTCAAATTGTCCTTTCTTCCCCGTTTCAGCCAGCCGACTTCCTCAGGGAGTCCGGTGTGACACAATAATTACTATCTCATTTAATTCAATTTTAAAATTTCAAAATTCTATTCATGCTACTTCATTTAATATTTCGAAATCTATTTATTATATACTAAGGGAATACCCCAAGAGATTTTTTTTTTCCGCCTAAAAATACTTCTTAAAATAACCTCTTCGAATTATGGAAAGTAATAGCATTTTTAATATGGGAAGTAATAAATATGGTAGTAGCAATCTATAGTGGGAAGTAATTTATCATAGGTTAGTAAATGGGATTATAAGCACAAATTATTAATTCATATGGCAAATAACTGACCTAAAACCACGTTGCATTCCTTTTTCAATATCATTTTCATT
>AYJT01044210.1:0-10315 GCA_001278415.1 Ocimum tenuiflorum
TGGGATCAGTCCACGATCGAGCTGAGAAATCGGGAAAGAAATTCAGAAGACTCCCTTCACAAGAAAGGGATAAAAGATTGAAAATCGGAGGGAGAGTAAATGTTTGGGACAACGAGAGGTACTGAGTGGCGAAAAGCAAGGAGCAACCACTAACATCTACCCATATTTGTACGCGCTTCATGCAATTTTCACCCAATTTTGGAATAACAGTAATGGGATTTTACGCATAATGTAATTAACAATGCGCGTGAAATCGAATGGAGAAGATGATCTTGAGAGACACGCGGAATGCTCTCTATGTGTTTGTGTTTATGACTCAAGAAGCTAAATTGGAATGACAGTGAGAGGTTGGTTGGTGGAGTGAACCGATCGGATATTTTCATTCTTTGGATTTCATTTTCTTCTCTCCTTTCCATTTTACTAGTTTTATGTCCGCGCCTAACTCCAACATGATTATTTATTCTAATATTCAAAATAAAATTACATTTTTAATTTATCATCAAAAAATATATTTAATTTTTGTCCATCGATACTATCAACATAATGATACACAAATCAAATAAGTAAAGTAGCGTAAATAGAATTTGAATAAAAATTTAGCTCAACTTAAATAATAAAAATAAAAATGTATTTATATTTAGTATAAAAATAAACTTAAAACAAAAATAAAATTGATGAAGATTTAATTCCTTAATAGGAAAATGACAAATATTAATTTTATTGAACTATATTTTTAGTAATTGATATAAATCAATAGAAAAAAAAAGAGAAAATGATATCGATGATGTGACGTTTTTAAAATGGAAAATGTTGATGATGTGATACTTTTAAGATGAAAAGTTTTAAAAATGTAATTTTTATGACTATTTAACTTTAATTTATTAGTAGATAACGACAACATATATATATATACATATGGAAGTGATTAAATGAAAAAACTTCTTAGTGTGAGAAATGAGAAAGAATCTCGATCTTACATTTCGTTGATCAAATTGTCAAAGCTTAATTTTTTTCGTGTTACAATATAACGGCAAAATCATGCATTATCGAAATTTTAGAGATAATTGTGGAAATATATAATAGATTTATTTTTTCTCTCTCCTATCTGATCTAAAATTTTTAAAACTTCAAACAATCGTAATTCATTCAAGTTCTTTTGCAACTTTGCACATAATTCGGAACAAGAGTGGCGGTTGTAGTGAGTAAAATAAAATTATAAATAAATTACTATGTGTATACTTATATTTACCCATTTAATTTGAGTCTAGTATTCTGAACTCGTAAAGCCTTCTCCATCATGGAAGCATAGAAAACAAAATCCCCGCACTACTTCATTTAAAATAAAGTAAATAGATCGAATTTATTAAAAATCGACTCGTTGCGTATAAAAATTAAGTTCGGTAAACGTCAGATAAAGCTCAAATTAGTCGTTGGATTTTCATAATTCATGACTTAATGGGCTTACATAGTTGCGTGTAAA
Organism: Ocimum tenuiflorum; assembly: GCA_001278415.1. Taxonomy (NCBI): domain Eukaryota; kingdom Viridiplantae; phylum Streptophyta; class Magnoliopsida; order Lamiales; family Lamiaceae; genus Ocimum; species Ocimum tenuiflorum. The sequence continues at coordinate 1,481 of AYJT01044210.1, forward strand.
AATCAAGCTCGATTAAAAAATCTGTTAAAAAATCCAAAATCGATTCGTTGCGTATAAAAATCAAGCTCGGTGCATGTCAAGTGAAGCTCAAATTAGTCGGTCGGATTTTCATAATTCTTGACTTGACGGGCTTAAGAAATTTTGTCATTATATTTTAACTCAACTTATTATTTAGCGTGTGCTTAATTATGGGATTGAAAATAAAATGCAAAAAGTCGAGTTTGAAAATTCAAACACAGCATGACTGTGGATGTCGGCGTGAGGAAAATAGTTTGGGCTTTACTTCTCGGCCCATATTGTCCATGAATTGGATCAACTTTGGGCCCATGTATGGTCCTTTATTTATTTATTTATTTATTCATTTATGAGTAATACGATGGATAAATAGTTTAGTGAATATAATATTGGATATCATAAAATTAATATAACATGCACGGTGAATTTATTTATTTTTTGGTTTGTGCCGTACAAAGTAGAGCTTTACTTTATATTAAATTACGTACTATATCTTTAGGAATGAAATTAATTTTAATTAATAAATTACGTAAATTATTTCGTTCCGTTAATAAATCGTAAAGCAATTCATAGGTTTCCACTTTCTGTAAGGGAAAATTTTATGATCGATGAGTAGGTAGTACTCCATCCTCGTGAGAGTTGATGGTGAACGTTAATCTCGTAAAAGTAAACACATCAGATCGTGCCACATGTAGATAATAAATTGTGAGTGATTCTGAAACATTAAGGTTATACTGATAATTTTAATCATATATATATATATACGTGTTCATTATATTGTTATGTATAATTTATCACACATATACAAACTTGTCCAATAGTATGCAATTCCTTAAACCATTAAAGATGATTACTTACTCGAGTGAAATTATTTTTAAGGCACTTAATGTACCAAATTAAAGCTAATTTTTTAAGTTAAAAATTTTTTTTGGGTGGCGGCTATTTATGTATGCAAGCCGTATAAAATAAATACAAAAGGAAGATCGTATGTATGGATGTGTGTGTGTATATATATAGTTGGACTACTTGCGAGTTTTAAATATAATCACGTGCTCTAAATCAGTTGATCGATTCAAGCCACTGCTTTTCTTCCAACCGAAAAATCTCGTCCCCAAATTGATGCCGCAAACGGCCAAAACAATTCAACCATGCGTCTAAAATTTCTCTTTCCACGCTTTTAACGTGGGCCTGTTTTCGGATTTTTTGCTTAATTATATATCTCTCTGATTGGCTGGAAATAGCCGTATGATTTCTGCTTAGCTGGAAGAAGAACGACTTATATATATACACTATTCAAATATCCACAAAGAGAGAGAGAGAGAGAGAGAGAGCTTGATTGGTGGTCAATACACTGGGCCTCTGAGTAAATTGATTGGATTTGAGTTTAGAATTCGAATTTTTGAGGAGGATTGACTGAAAAATCTTGATGGTTTATCTGGGTTCCATTCAAATTCTTACGGCATGCAAAGATGCAGCTGGAGTCGCAGGTATTTGATTCTTTTCCTAGTTTTTATTTTCATTTTTATTTTCTGTCTTTTATTTGCTTTTAATTGGTTTTGGGTTCTGCTCCTTTGTGTGGTTGATCGATAAATTTATGATGGGAATTTTCGTTTGTGAATATGCTAAAAATTCGCGGTTTTTGAAGCTTTTCTTGGAAAGAATTGAAGTGCCTGTTTAATTCAGTGATTAAGTCCCTTTAATGTGGCATTTCCTTGATCTGGGAGTACCTATTTTTATCAGATTTGTGAAGAATTATGCCGTGGTGAAATGACAATCAATGGAGTTATGTTTGATTGATGTAGTCGAACAACTAGAGTTATCAATGCAAAATGATGAAGTTTGTTTTGTTTGTGTAAAAAGTATCCCACATTGACGGGAGAGTAAGGTGAGTCGGTTTATAAAGACGAGGGTGTTCCACCCTTACAAACAATCAGGTTTTGTAAGGTTGAATGTAGAGTCAATATCCAATTTTGTATCGGAGCTAAGCCAGTTATAATGATGGGTGCCCCCAATATCAATTGTCTGTCCAATGGGTTGAGATATAGTTCCATGCTGCGCGTGATGAGCGTGTTAAAAAGTGTCCCACATTGACTGGAGAGTAAGGCTTGTGTCAGTTTATAAACGTGAAAGTATTGGACCCTTACGAGCTGGTTTTATGAGGGTGAATGAGGAGCCAATATCCAAGTTTAATATGGCATCAGAGCCAACCCAGTTATAATGATGGGTGATGCTAATATCGGTTATCGGTCCCAATAGTTTGAGATATAGTTTCATGCTGCGCGTGAGGGCATGTTAAAAGTGTCCCCATTAACTGGAGGGTATCCCACCCTTACAAGCGGTTTTGTTGCATTGAATTTGGAGCCAATATCCAAGTTTTACAGGTTTATAACTAAGAGAAGGGACTAAGGGAACAAAGCCAAAAATATGATGAAATATGGTGCAATAAACTTGGTTTGAGCTTAAATCTCATGAATTCTTTCATTTTTGTTGCAGGGAATATCTTTGCTTTTGGACTATTTCTATCTCCTGTGTGAGTCTTCACTCCTAAAATTCATTTGTGTGTAACCTTTTGGCTTGAAACTGCATACATATTAGATAAGGCTAGGATTGATCACTCACAGTTCTTTGTATCGATTTTCAGACCGACGTTCAGGAGAATTATTCGTAACGAGTCAACCGAGCAATTCTCAGGGCTACCTTACATCTACACTCTATTGAACTGCCTGATCACTGCCTGGTATGGTTTGCCGATGGTCTCAACCGATAACTTACTCGTTACGACTGTCAATTCGATTGGTGGAGTTTTCCAGTTAGTGTACATCACCATCTTCATTATATATGCTGAAAAAAACACAAAGGTTATACCTTCAACAGTCATGTTTTTACCCTCTCTTGAAGATAATAGATAGGATTTGATTTCTTGAAATCATTCAATTTCCCTGCAGTTTAGGATGATAGGGCTGCTTTTGGCCGTTTTCGTTGCGTTCGCAGTTATCGCAATCGGAAGCTTGCTCATAGCCGACTCTGAGGTCCGCCATCTCACCGTCGGCTTCTTGAGCTGCGCCGCCCTCATATCCATGTTCGCTTCGCCCTTGTTCATCATCGTATGTGGTGTTACCTCACGAAATACGTTATAGTCATGTATTGATTGCTTGGTTTAGGCTTTGATTTGTATTATGAAAAAAGTGACGTTTTTTTCTTAAAAAAGTTAGGAAAAGTTGTTTGTTTGCATTTTTTCTGTTAAAGAGTCACAAAAAGTAGAGATGAATTTTGAATTTATTTTGTAAGGAATCACCTTTTTTTCAAAATGAAGTGCATATTTTCGGGAAAGAAACAAAATTAAACCGAACTTGTTTGATTTGATTCTTTTTCAGAAAAGTGCACTTTACTTTTTTTTAGAAAGTGATTCCTTCCAAACTTTATCTCTACTTTTTTTTTTTCTATTTAACTAAAAATACAAGCAAACAATTTCTCATAACTTTTTTAGGACACTTCACTTTTTCGGGAAACAAATCAAATAGAGAGGCTCCATTTCTTTCCACAATATTTGCTTCAATTTTTTTCTGGCAGAATTTGGTGATCCAAACAAGAAGTGTTGAGTTCATGCCCTTTCATCTGTCCCTCTGCACATTCTTGATGAGCACATCCTTTCTTCTATACGGAATCTTCAATTTCGATCCGTTCATATATGTAAAGTCTTCCTCTACGATAACACGACCTTTTTATCGTATGCTTCACGAGTTTGTGCAAATGTCGATCCCCTTCGTCGCATGTATTTTCAGGTACCGAATGGAATCGGGACCCTTTTGGCGGTAATACAGTTGTTTTTGTTCTGGTACTACCGAAAGCCATCGAGAGAAGACTCGACGGAACCCTTGATTGTTTCGTATTCGGGTAGCGCTGTGTGAAAATAAGGAAAGGTAAATTTCATACGTCGAAAGAGTGTCGAAGGATAAGAGTCGAGCTCGAGTTCAGGTTCTGTGTGTATACTCCCATGGCCATCTTCATTCATTGAGTGAATATTTGAGGTTTACAGTTGAAAATTGTTTTGGCTGTCTTCTCTATTCCATTTGTTTTATTATTTTCATTCTATAGAATGTTTGGAGTGGTGAAATTATGTTTCTTTGTTGCTACTTTTGTGCATTCTCTACTTTATTGCATTGCACATTGTGTTTTAAGTGCATTATTGTACATTTCTTCGACGGTCTGAATCTCCTGTTATATAATGGTGTTACACATTGTGTTATATTGTTTGGATTATTGACACGTATACAAATTAACGAAAATAGATCACGTTCTTAATAAATAAATATATTATCATAATTAGTCTCTCTTAATTGATACAAATGTCAAAAATCCATATATTGTAAGGCGATGTGTAACACCATTATGTAACAACGGATCCCGGGTGTTTCTTACATGGGTAACGATTTATGAGCGTTGTGTTATTGACATAATTTATTAAGATTTAATACGTTCTATTAAGAATATATTTGATCTTAGCACGATCCAGCCCATTAAGCCCTCACACGAATACGAGAATAATTTGATAAGAATCTAGACCCATAAACACAAAAACAATTTAATTAATATATTATCCCTAATTTTGAGATTATTAAATAGATAATATTTTTATTAGATTCTCGACGGATCATGAAACGAACACGATCTGTTTAACAAATAATCTCATTCGACATGAACTTGTTTCATTATCACAGTTCAAACTGATACAATAAGTTCATGAATATCTAAAATTTCGATACTAATCTACTATTATGGTACGAATTTACATTGAATTATCATGTCGTGTCAAAATTGTGAGCTCTAGCATTTATTTATGCTATCCATAAGTAACTAAAAAAGTCGCAGCTCAACGCATAAACTATAATTAATGTAAATAATTTCATGTACTGCCTTTTTTACTTTATTTTATACTCGGTAAAAATATAAATATATCTTTAATATTAAATTTATAAATCTCGTGGTATTATAGGTTTATATCACTGTTACTGTGATTTATTTTTTAATTTCTAAAAGAAAAGCAAATTAAAAGTGCGAAAAATACTAGTCGCAAAAACAATTGGAGAGGAGAGAGAGAGAAACAAACAATCGAAGGCACACCCTCTGCTGAAAATCGATTCAGTCCATTCTTTGATTCTGAAAGTTAGGGTTTTGGAATTTTGAATAAACTTTTGAGGTAAAACAAGGGAAAATCATCGCCATATCAAATTCGCGGAGCTGCTGAAACTCGCGAGTAATTAAAGGTTATATCACATTTCAATGCTACCTTCTATTTTTCGATTTCGACATTTCGTTTTCTGCTGTTGTTATTGGTTTTTTTTTGTGAATTTATAAAAAATCGAACATTTATGCTATTACTATGAGTTTTCTTGGGGGTATTTGATCTAATTACCGTAATGGATGCTGGTTTAATCGGTCCGTGAGGTTAAGCATAACGTATATGAAATTGCCATTAGGTTTCGCTTTATTGAATTGTATTATGAATTCTTCTTCTGCTTCAATGATTTTCAGTTTTTCCGTTGATAAGACTGCTCGCATTTTTATGTGAAAAAATAGTTCACTTTTCATTTCCTGAATTTTAAAGAGGCTTGTTTCTTCATCTGCAGAAGCTTCTGGTGGTTGGAACCTTTGATTTATTCGGATTAGTGTGCCAAGTATAAAAAATGTCAGCTAGAAATCGTGGGCCTCCAGGTCCGGCTAAAGGAGTTCCACTTCCACATGGTGGAATACCCCAGCCACCGATAATCGAACCTCCCTTCCCGAGAGGAATTCGAGGACCTCCACATCCTGCATTACACGAAGAAGTCAGAGAAGCCCATTATAGCTTATCAGGCCCTCGACAGCTCCCTCCTCACCCGGCAATCATGGAGGAGCAATTAGCAGCTCAACACGATGACATTCAGGCTCTGCTAGTTGATAACCAAAGATTGGCTGCTACTCATGTGGCGCTTAAGCAAGAAGTGGAGGTTACTCAGTTTGAACTTCAGCGAGCAGACAAGTATGCGCAAACGCTGCACGCCGAGAAGGATTTACAAATGAGGGAACTGTATGAGAAGTCTGCCAAAATGGAAAACGACCTTAATGCTGTTAATGCGATGAGGTCTGAGCTCATGCAGATGCATATGGATATTAAGGAGTTAACGGCTGCTAGGCAAGATCTTACTGCGCAGGTGCAGATGATGACTCAAGATTTAGGTAGAGTTACAGCGGATTTGCAACAGGTTCCAGCAGTTAAGGCGGAAATCGAAGGTCTGAAACACGAGATGGAGCGAGTTAGGTGCGGGATAAGTTAATAGTGAATTGTATTGTTGCGATTGTATTTGTTTTTTTTACCATCTGTGTGTTCATTATGGGACTTTGTTGTTCTCCAGGGCTGCTATTGAGCATGAGAAGAAGAGCTTTGCTGAAAGCTTCGAACACGGTAAGGTAATGGAGGGAAAGCTGATCACTATGGCCCGTGAAATGGAAAAACTTCGAGCTGAATTGGCTAATGCAGAAAAAAGAGCTCCTGCTGCAGCAGCAGTTGGAAATCCAGGTATGATATATCTACACCAGGAAAGATCTTATTTGACGAATTATTTGGAATAGAGGAAATTTATAACTTTCCTGTGTCAGAAAAACCTTTTACATCACATAATATAAAGCAAAGGACATGCATTGATTAGGCTCAAATCTTAGGATTTAAATAATAAATTTATATTTTCATGAATGAAAAATAATCATACGTCATGCTTATAAATAAAATGACCATGCGCAGAATATGATACTATATATTTACATGCCTTAAAAATTATATCATTTTATAGGCCCAACTTTATAAGACTTGCCGCTTTAACATCATGCTATAGAACGATAAATAGCAGACTAGCCAATCTTGCTACAAGATCATAGAAAGTTCTAACCGAGAAAGTGCATTTTGGTATTGAATTAACCTCATCTAGTTCATTGAATGATCTTGTACGAAGCCTAATTCATGGAGCTCTATCTCTGCAGGTGCGAGTTATACTGCCAATTATGTGAATCCCGAATCAGGGTATCCTGGAAATCCCTATCCCGTTGGATATGGCATGATGCCTACAAACACAATGCATCCAGTAAGTCTTAAATGCATGGGGGAAAAAATAAACACTTCAGAACTGTTTTATAAGCATTTTTCTTGTACATTCAGTCAGATTTTAAGCAAAAATATCTCGATCCTGTTTCAGGCGCCTGGTGGTGGGGAAGGCTATCCTCCTTATGGCCCTGGAGCTGGCTCTTGGGCTTCTTATGATCCGCAGCGAGCACAAGGATCCAGATAAATCGGTTCATTTATATGGTATATATATACTCAGGTGTCAGCATCTTTCCAATTCACTTCAGCAATTGAACTATAGAGTACATATAACAATAAATTTCACCCTAATGTCCATTAATGCTAGATGAAGTTTCTTTGTCATTTGCTGCTGACATACTTTTTCGTCGATAGACTTGGGAACATTTTATACATCTTTCTGGGATTTGTTTCAATTAGTCTCGTTTGGGCATCACTCGATGACATTCGACGTAAAAGATTCTTATTGCTTTTCAGGCCATGGCATGAGTCAGATATGCTGGAAATTTTCGTGATAAACATTTATGAAGACTGCAGTGGAATTGAAGATCTGTTGGATTGTATTTTTCTTGATCTGATTACTTCCATGTATTTCTCAGGAAAAGAAAATTGGGGATCCATTGTTTTGATAGAAAGGGTAATCATCAAATTCATTTTGCTTGTACAAAGTTTCAGGTTCACAATATTGGTCAAGCATTATGGCCAGGGATAACAATCGAGCTTTCCAAATTATTTTATAATGTTGGCAATTTTAGTATCTTATCTCCCTAACTATAAAACTCCACTAAATAATTAAAAAGCTAGAAACTTGTCACTGCCTCATTTGTTAGATGTTTTCGATTTATTCGTGGAAACATAAAAAGCATTAAATGGAAGCAAGAACTAATTCTCGAGGCTTTGTTTTTTCCCATTTTTTATGTGTTACCAAATGGGAAGCTACTGCAATTCGTTAGCAGAGGAATAATGTATATGATCTCGTAGTGATTCTTTAAATCATAATAATATAATTTTTGGAGCATTTTGCTTTATTTGTTTTTGATGCGTGTGCTGATGGAAGTATAACGTTCGAGAAACTCTAAAATGACGATTTTGTTTATGGTAAAATTTGTGTTAGATTGCTTAAATAATTTAAGCGAATCTAAATAGTTCATTTCTATTAACCCAAATCCTAACCCGTCTTGGATCCTAAATCCAAATCCATATCCTCTTTGGATCCTCAACTCAAATCGACCTAAATTATTTAGATAATTTAACATGGGACCTCCTCTTTTTTTTATTTATTTGTTTTGGACTATAAATATACCCTGGGAGTTTGTCAAATTTTTAAGTTTTAATTTGAATTGGGGAGCTATGATACAAGGACAATATTATAATATTAAATAATGATTCCACTATAATAATAAAATAAGAGCCTAAAAGACATGTCATTTTAAATTAAAAGCAATTCAAACAGCAAATACTCCCTCCACATCCCCATTTTTCCAGCTAAAGATTTGAAATCTGCTAAAGAAAACCTGAAAATTTGAAAAAGATTCACCGCTCCAATTTTTTCCACCTTCCCGCCCCTTTCAAAAATTGGCACCAAATATTATTTCATTTCATATATCATCACTCCCTCCATCTCTAAACCCAGAACTTTTTCTTCTCTTAAACCCAGATTTTCTTCAAATCTTCCTTCTTCTTCTTCTTCTTCTTCTTCTTCTTCTTCT
>AYJT01044226.1:0-13597 GCA_001278415.1 Ocimum tenuiflorum
CTAACCTAATTATAACATAATATACATTTTATTTATTTTAATACTATGTGTTTGGTACATTCTTTAGTATTCGAGAAATCTAATTATAATATAATGTGTTATATATTTTTTGAATTTATACAACCCAAGACAATTTTGCAAAGATAAAATATGTTATTTCACCACTTGGATTACTTTAAAATTTTAGATTAATTATTTCAAACAAGTACACAAAAGTCAAAGATAATAAATGATCACTAATTCTTTTAGTCAATATAAATCAAAACATTATGATCTAAGTGAACTAAAAAAATTCTCGATTGAAATAACTGAAGAGACCAACTAAAATAAAAAAAAATGACATAAATAATTAGAAAATGATATATGAAGTCAATTAAAGTGGAATAATATATAAAATTAATTGTATGGTTGATAAAATATTTATTTATCTTTCATCCAAATCACAACCTTCAACCTAATTAAATTTTCATTCACTGTAATGACCACCACCAAATCCAACAATCTTAATAAAATATTAATTTCTCTCTCCTATAATAAAATTTAAAAAAAATAAAAGAAATATTTAAAAAAATATATTTAAGTTCTCAATTATGGTAAATAAAGTATTATGCACTATAAATTTATACTTGATAAATTAAAATTACGAAAAATTAATGTAAATTAAAAATATATTGACAAAGCACAAATACAATAATTGGAATTTTAAATTATAATTACATGTTCAACGAAAAAAAATTGTGTTGTATGTGGAACTATGTCAATATAGGTCTCTATTGAAAGATAATTTTTTTTTTATGAATTTTGATATAAATATTTATTTAATAATAATTTAATTTATACACAATTTTTTAACTATATAAGAAAAATATAAGTGACACATAATAAGAGAGTGTCATGTGTCGAAGTGTGAGAGGATGCGGTGAAGGTCATCCATATTTGGCTAACATCCCCAAGTGTTTGTGGGTAAATATTTTTCTATTTTTTTTATGCTGACCACAATAATGTGTTCAGCATAGTCAATGGTCATAATGGACAAGAAATCCTCCCGTGTAATGTTGATTAGTGTTTCTTTTATTTTTTATTTTTTGAGAGGGATTGAATTGGGTGTGTCACTTTCATACAATGAGGAATATCAACATGATGTTGATTAGTGCAGGAGTGTTATTGCTACAAATCGAGAATGGAAGATTAATCTGAAGCGGGTTTAGATGATATATTATACGTTGATCTCATCTCAACCAAGCATGCATTGCATGGTTTAAGAAAACCTCGTGGCAAACTGCGTCTCAGTTTTTTAGGCTTGCGCTGCAGATTTCATAGTTTTTCGTTTTTTGAGCTTTCAAATTTTAGCCCAATCAAAATAGTAAATTGTATTTTCAGTTTGTAGGAACACATTTTTATTTTATTTTATTTTGGACTTAATAAAATTATCTTAAATTAAATATATACTTGCATATCGGACATTGTTGACTTTACCATTAGACTTTTTTTTTTTGTTTTAACTTTAGTTCTAAAAAAATTGAAATTACTAGTCTCAATCATCTGAGCCACTCACGCAAAATAAAATGCATACAAGATAAAAATCGAAAGCAAATTTTGGTACAAAAAGCCAAATATACATAAATCTCTTAGATGGGAAAATGTTGAGATACATAAAGGGAATTGTATAGTCGTATAGTGCCAAAATATACAAAATGCCTGCATGCAAGTTTTGAGGTACATAAGTACATTACATATAGGGGATTTGCAAGTACATAATTCTTATGAAAATCAAAATAATGAACTAGCTAGCCCTATCCTTTTCGAATGAATTTTGATACTTCCTTCAACGACATAAGCGTGAGGGAATTTTTACTCAGGCATAGACCGCGCAATTCTAGACTCTGGCCTTGTGCAGTGAGAGTGTGTCTTTCAATAAGAGTGCCTTTATCCACACTTTTCTCAATTCATGGGACAAGGAAGATTGTTCCTTTTGCACCGTGTGTTGGATGAAAAACTTGAATGTGGTAGCAAATCAGAGGGTATTGGTTACATTTCCGTTCGGAGATTATCAAGGGTCACCAATTTATGGACTCTCATATAACAGACATTATGAGATGTGGATATACGTACTCATTTCATTCTCTACTTGTAAATATGATTTCTTATGTTTATTAATAATTTGTTTTTATAGATAACATAAGCTTTCATAGCTCAGTTGGTTAGAGCACCCGTTTAGTAAGCGGGAGGTCTTGAGTTCGACTCTCAATGAAAGCACTTTTCCATTTCTCGTTTAATTTTACTCCACCGTTCTTATTTACACAGCACAGTATTAGCTAATTTTTATTTATTATATTCTGAAAATAAAAGAAAATTAATCTATTGCACAATTCAATATAAGTATATCCTTATTGATAGGATGGTGTTAGCCCTTCATAATGAACATCGAATCCTATTTATACAGTGATCCATCAGTGGTCTCCTTAAGATAGTGGTGATGCTCACGTCTGCATCGTAGGTCCTCTGAAAACCGTCCCTAACCTCCAACTAGGTGGTAGGTAGGGTTAGGATGCTCCGGTCCTACGGCTTCGAGCCGGCGGGCTTCGACCCGCTGCCTTCGAATCCCTGGGCCTTCAACTGGATGTCCTTGTGTTGTAAGTGGGCTCGATTAATATATTCTCGATTGGGCCTTGGTGGCGTGGGCCGAATTAGATTTCTTCTCCAACACTTATTATATCAAGACTCGATAACAAGAATGAGAAGAAAATTGTCTATCACCTCGGGGTGCAATGGTAAGCACCGTTCTTATGACTTTAAATGTCACGAGTTCGAGTCTATGTGGGGACATCCGCGTGGATTTATTTAATATTGTACTTAAGTTTAAAGAAAAAAACAAAAAAAAAAAGAATGAGAAGAAATTGCCCACCACCTCAGGTGCAGTGATAAACACATTTCTCATGACCTAAAAGGTCAAGGGTTCGAGTTTATATGAAGATATTAAAGTGAGAATTGTTTAACAGTGTACTTAAGTTAAAATAAAAAAAGAACGAGAAGAAATTATTTCCTCTTGTATACCAAATTACCACTTACATGTTGATTATGATGGAGATTTATATTTGAATCTTCCACCTTCATAGGAGACGGATGTTTTGACCTGGAATTCTGTAGTATGCATATTGTATGTTAGTAAATTTCACCTTTTTACACTTGAACTATTCAATGTTAGCGCGTAAATTAATTATCGTATCATGTGTCAAAATGGTGACCCATCAGTATAGCATTTCGGATCCCCTATTACACAATGTGTTACACATTATATTATATTATTTAAATTATTGTCAATTGTATCAATCAAGAGAAATTAATTATGTAAAATCTTTCTTTATTAGGGACTTGATTTATCTTTATTGATTTATATACTTGTCAATAATCCAAATAATAATTTTACATATTGTGTAACAAGGAACTCGGACCGACATTATAGTAGCTCGTAAGTAATTTCAAGCCTATGTGACAACCTTGCATCATGCTAATGCTTGTATCACTGTTTTGAGCAACGATTTAAACATCACTCTATTTTTAGCATGGCACTTTTTGTTGTAATAAAGTGATAAGATTTTCTAAGAGTTAACTGCATCTATTACCGCAACATTTACTCAAATTTGCAATCATTAACATACTTTCTATAAATATCTTATTTACACTTTCTCCTATTATTTTGCAATTCAACATCCCCATAATATTTTTATGAGTAATATAGACTAACGTGTTCACAACTAATTATATGTTGAAAAGCAATTGCTTAATGTTGTTGTGGTCTCGCCTACAATGCAACTTTTCATCCTCTATAGATGAAGAGTTCATGTATATCTCGTGTATTTTTGACATAATGCCCTGTAGAATAAAGAAATGGGAGAAGAAATTAGAAGAATAAGAGGAAGATATTACAACAAAACATGAGGAAGAAGATAGACGTGTTATATGATTATTTGCTCGTTTTCTCCCTTCGCATGTATCAGTTTTTAACAATAAAACACAAAACCATACACAATAAAATGAGCCTAACACATGGGCCAACTATTAAATAAAAAGCATGATGAGTTGGTTCATAAATTCATTCTTCGAATGAATGATCCTCCACCGGATACATGCGTATACAAAGAACTAAATTCAATTATGCAGAAAGATCCTTGTGAAAAACTTTGGTACGTTGTGGTAGAAAAAATTAAAAAGATTGTATATTGTAATCATTTTAAAAACTGTATATGTAATACTTTCATAATGTGATAAATCTTGTGTTAAATGTGTTAATAGACACGATTACCCTAACCTACCCCGTCCCAATTACAATTTATGATGGACTTATAAACTGAAACGTGGGGGTTGTTTTAAACCAGACCCAACAAATTCCGGTTATGAACGACTTGCCTCATATGGTTCAAAACTGAAACAAGGCTCGGATTTTGGTGTGCTGGTTCAAGTTCAGGAATTATGAACCGTCAAACCAACGTCACACTATTTCTTTTTCATAATTCAAAATTTAACCGAAAATGCAACTGGTTCACAATATGTTCCAACGGCCAAGATGATGTCATGTCAACAAGATGATTGTTGGAACTGACGGTTCAAATCGATATTAGCAAATCCAACGGCTATATACTTTAAATCTCGTCATTCTTCCTTGGTAATTCACTCACTCACAAAACAATACAAACCATATACAAAAATGTAGTTCTTATCCCTTGCGTTCACTCATCGCTTCACACATTCCATCCCATGATTGTCTTGCGTATGACTTTAGTTGTACGCCGCAAGTCTGAACTATTAATGTTACTTTGATTTTCCGGTGACTAATTATCTCGTCATGATTTCTTAAAACGAAAATTTTATAGTATTTGCATGCAGTTTTCTTATCATTTTAAAATTATCACTATCTATTGTAACATTTGTCTTTACAAATATTTACAACTTTTATCTTTTTTGCTTACAAAGAGAGAGGCTATATAAGCCTTAGTTAATATTTACAACTTATTCATTTTCAATTTTCATTATATTCCATTTTTCAGCTGTCAATGTTTCATTGGCATTATTCAGTTTAATTTGCGTAATTTTTTTGTTTCTAAACTTCATACTTCGAAATTGTATTTGTTATATTGTTGTATATTGAAATTTTCTTTTACTTTTATGAAATAAATAATGCAAAAAAATGAAAAAACATAAAGAAAATTATAAAAGAACCGCGAGTTTGAACTAGAACATGCGGAAATCGGAAACCGACCCCATAATCTTTATATTTTCATATTATTGAGACATTGAATAGCCGATTTTGAACTAAAACCAGTTCGGAACTGGACGTGGCCAATTTTAATCTTGGGTTTATAATTAATCGCTTATTTTATTATCATGATAATACTTCATTAGACGAACAATCGACAAGAATGGATAAAAAAAGGTCATGTCCTAATTGTAAATAAGGAGAAAATATGGTGATATCTAAGATGCATTATCCATAGAAGTATGAGTTAATATTGTGGCACTATGACGATGATAGCATATTTGGCCAAAAAGAAAAGGAAAAAGGAGAAAGAAACAAACGTGTATGTGGAATATGAGAATTTAATAGTGGGTACGTAGACATTATGAAGGTGCATGTGATTGAATCAATTATACATCCATTTTCAACGCCCAATTCACAAACGGTTTTAGTGCACGATACCAATTTTATAGCCATGCTTGGCGACATACATAATTGAAAATGGAATTTGTTCACATTTTTGCTTTTTTCTTCCTTTTTTTGGATATTCTATTATGTTTTCAGTTCCATTTCTTGATTGAAAGTATAAAGGACAAAGAAAAGGTAAAGGGATGAACAGTGGGCGGCGACGATCTCATGATTCTATTCCTCCCTTTTCTCTTTTTAACTAATAAACCAAATAATGAATTAAGTTTTTTTAATATTGCATTACTTAATCAGCCCTTTATTCTAAGTTGCACACAGCGAAGCGGCATGCCATGCCAACCGTTAATTGTCTAATTATTCATGACAGTGAAATTGATTCCATTAATTATTTATTGTGGCTTATTGCATTTCTTCTAGCTAATTCAGACGTCACAATGAGGTTAGAATTGAAACTTACTTCAGAAAAAAAAAAAAAACTTGAAACTTACTTCCTTAAGAGTGCTACATTGATTGGATTATTGACAAGTGTACAAATCAAGATAGATTAATGGACGTGATTTATCTCCATTAATTTGTATACTTGTCAATAATCCAATCAATGTAACATCATTGTGTAACAAGAGATCTGGACAGACATCACTCTGGATACCTTGTTACACAATCGTATGTGTTACATTACTTGGATGAATTATTGATAAGTGTACAAATTAAGAGAGATTAATTATGGTAGAATCTTTTTTTATTATGGACATGATTTATGTCTATTGATTTGTATATTTGTCAATAATCTATGCAATATAATACAATGTAGGAGATCGGACCGATGCTCCATTAGGAGCCAAGGTTTTGTATCAAGGCCAAGTAAGAATGTTTCATTTTCGTCTCACACAATTAGAACAAGATAGATCGATTATGTAAATAAAACACGTGCACCGGTAACATTAAATACAATGAATTGAAAATGTTTCTGTACATGTGGAGATATTTTTTAAATAGTACAACTCTTGTTGTGTTACTATATGATAAAGACGTGGCACGTTTTTTCTTGTGTATTCATTTTTCCATATATTTTTTGGATGTTAAATTTGAGGAGCGGGCTATATAGTATAGAATTGATTAATCATTTTGAATTTTTGTATCTTCATATATTTATTATTCGGCTACTTTAATTCATTTTTAATTCGGCTCCTATTATTCCGTAACCAAGATGCTTATATTTTTTGTGATCTATAATTTATACTTGATGCACTGCTGGTCATTATATAATGCATCAATCTTGAGTATTTGATGTGATTGTTACTACTTGACACAAGTAGTTTACACATCTCACTTGTATTAGATTTAAATTATGTTGATATACTAAATAATATCAGTCATATTTAGATGAATTGACATTTCTTACCTCTAAATAAGTGAGAGACCAGTGTTTGAGTTCCTCTACCCTAACTAACAAAAATATACTAAATAATGATATTATAATTTTTTTAAAGGAATAATATTATAGTTAATGTAACAAATAAACTATGTTAAATGAAAAATAAATAAATCATACATAAATGATAAAATATATAGTGTATTGACATTTTTTAAGAAAGTACAGTGCATCAAAATTGGAAATGAATAAATGTGTTCAACTACATAATTATGTAATTATTTCTTCAAGTTAATCCCTCACGTGATATTTAGGTACACACTATTTGGGGACGAAAAGGAGGAATTCGATCTCAAGTTTTAATTCTATTGCGTAAAAATATTCTTCTTCGTAAGTGATGGTGTTATTATCACAACCCATACTCTGGAACGAGCTAGCCCACCAAGACGGGACTAATAGGGGATTAAAGAAGCGGGAAAGAAAAGGAGCGAGGTTGAGAGATAATATTTTGGTTCGAAGTTATTTATAGAATAAGTTGAGGCATTCAAAGGGAATTCGATATTAAAGTGTATCGATTTATCCCAAACAGCTAAGGCAAACTTGTTGAACAATATTAGAGTTATAATAATGACAAGAAAATAAATACAGTTGAGAAACATATATATATATATGGTGATATTCATCCCCGGGCTTTATTTTCACCTCCATCAATTGTTCAATATGTATGTTTGGAAATACATACATGGTTGAGTACCAAAGTAGTATGTAAACACATCACCAAAAACATACATGGACAAATTGATATACGATTCATATACATGATCCACAAGGTTTTATTTAGAAAGCAACTCGTGTCTATAAAATATTTCAAGTTTTTGTATGGAGCCTTTACATTCACATCACCATATTAGTCATTCATCCACTATTTGTTTGAGTGAACCAGAAGGGAGGTTTCCTCACTAGCCACAGTATGTCTCAGGAGGAATACGTACTCACTGGTTACAATTACCCAGTGCACTAAACTTAGTGTCTTATTTTACCACTAAGACTCGATCGTTAATCAGATTGCCACTCACGCACCATGGCATAGTCTAATTTATCAATTGGCCCCTCACTTGCTAAAACTGTTGTTCCCAAATTCAAGTTGAGTCTTATGATTCAATAGTTTCTGTTTTCTAGTTTGATATTAGATCAGTTGTCTCTAGTGCTTGATCAAGTAAGGGATAACTGATGAGATATCAGTTAACTTCTGAGATCAAGTGTTAGACCTAATATATATATTGAAAGTAAAGCATGCAAGTGCGGAATTAAAGCTCAGGGTACAATTTAATGGAACTGGCTCAAGAAAGATCAATTGAAACTCATAAAAATTGACAAGTTTCAAATTAAATAAGTTGATCACATAATAGTCAGTTGAGGTGACCAACTTCTACTGTATATCAGTTTTGAGAATTAGTTAAACTTTTTAACTTGTATGATTCAACTATCTTTGTTAGTTGAGCAGTTATTTTAGTTGGTTTAACGTGCATGGATTGGTCAGTTAAAAAGAATTAAAGAACAGAAAGCGGTAAATTGACACGAAGAATTTATAGAGGTTCAGAGGACAACTGCTCCGACATCCTCTCTTCCTTCTATTACTGAATGGAAATCATGATTACTATTGCTTTCGGTAAGTTAATACAGATTACAATAGCAATCTTCTCAGTTGTTGGATTACACGTCAGCAACTTAAGATGGTGTCCGATGGAACTCAATCTTCTCCTGATCTACAAAGGTTCCACGTCCTCGGTAGGATTGAAGATTTGGGTTCCCTTCACGAATGAGACAATTGGTTTTAGACATAAGTCTGAGTTGGGGGTTTAACGAAATATGCTCTGAAAATGATGATCTTTAAAGTGTTGCAGATTCCGAGAAGGTTGGTTTGAAGGATATTTTGTTAAGCTTAGATCTCCAATATTGGCAACCTTACTCCTGCGGTTCTTCTCATCCCTTCTGATATTTATATTGTCTTGAAATTTTGACAGTTGGGATGGACGTTGAATATGTACTTTATAGTATTTCTAACACTTTTATGAACGTTATTTTCTTTGATTTCTTGTGTTAGAATATCTGTCATTCTCCTTGGCAGTTTGTGAGCTAACTAGAATGAGATGGATTCAATCCTAGTTGTCAGTTTAATAACTGACTCAACCTCAGTTGAGAAGTGAGTTCCAAGCTGGATGATTCATAGGTTATTCTCAACTGAGTTAGCTTTTCCCTAAAACTGCCAGTTGCAATAACCTTCATAACCGATCTGGAGTATCCGGTTATGGATCTCCTCAACTGATTGTGTTTTCCTTCTTGATCCTCAGATGGACTTTTCTCAGAATTGTGTTCAACTTCAACTCTGGTTGCTGTGGAACTGATCAGCTTGCTCAGTTTTGTTCGTTCCCCCTTTGTTTGATCCTTAGTCTCGAACTTTCTTCAGTTTCAGTCTTCGGTGCATCAACCTTCCAACTGACTATCTATTAAACCATTCTTAACTATTTACATATTTACATTTGGATCACAACTAATTCTAAGGGTTTCAATCATTGAGGGTTGACGTCAGCAAAACTAACATTAATTCTGACAGAAGCACGACCTGATACTATAACTAACTCAGGTTGCCAATAGGGATATCAATCGTGTCAGCCCACCTAGTTTTGGGCTAATCCTATCAAGTTGCAGTCTATTTTGGTTTGGATTGATTTAGGCTGAAATTTTTTCGATTTAAAAATTCTCGACAATAACAATAACCCACCAATTTTCAAGCTAGCACGGCAGGCCATAACATTTTTAAGAATTTATTTTTATAAATACAACTTATAAGCATCTTAATGATCCCTAAACAAAGACATGTGATATAGCCAATGTCAAACATCAATCTCAAATGTCATCCAACAATCTCAAATGTCATCCAACACATCACGACGAATAATAAAATATTAAATCGTAGTCTGTTTTAGAAGAAATGTGAAATATATCGTTCCAATCATTCAGTTGACAAAACTGAAGCAAAAAAGATGAAATTAATAAATCCGATGTTAAGAGATTTTAGGTGTAACGAAATATTACCTTGATCGAAGCAAAATGTGCATCATTTCAGCTGGCATGGCTAAATCCCCACATATGATGGGATTATTATATACAAAAATAAACTCACCATTGGAAACCAACCTATTTCCCTAAACACTCTTAACAAGAACGTTATAAATGAAAATTCAATCTATACAAAATAAATAAATAATAACCAACTCTCTCTTAAGTAATTACTAGGCAGCAAGAGTTCTCCAAAAGATAAACAAGATGAATAGCGAGTATGAATGAGGAATAGGTCACATTTTGCCATTTATCATTCAACAAATGGCCACCTTCAACATCTACATTATCTTGAAATTACTCATCTCACACACCAACTTCATTTGGTCGAAATTTAAAGTTGGCAGAGTGCTTTGAGTTGTATTACTTCAGTTATCATCTGCAAGACCTCTTTTGGACTTTGACATGATCAATATATTGACGAAAAAAATTATATAATAGCGTCTGGATCACAATTGAGAAATTATTACTATTGGATTCTTGAATTCCGCAACATGTAGTAAGATAAATAAATAAATAAATAAACACATAAAATAACAAAAAATATTAAAATAACTAAATAAAAATACACAAGAAAATAAATAAGTAAAATATTTATTCTTCTTATAAGGAGCATAATAGAAATTTCAAATATAAATTATCATTTAAAAGGTGAAGGGTTAAATTGAGTCAATTTTGAAAATCGAATATTTAAATGGTTCAAATAGTCAAGAAGGGGTTAATTTGTACTTATTGATGCGTATATATATGTTGTGGGTGAAATTTCATGGGATTGATATTCAGAACCTCAAGAAAGAAAGATTATCGAATCAAGTAGAAAATGAGAGATGAATATATCCTTTTATTGATAGGATGGCATTAGGCCCTTTACAATGGACATCGAATCCTATTTATATAATGACTTATCAGCAATTTCTAGAGTGGTTTCCTTAAGATCGTGGCGATGCTCACGTTAGCATCGTGGGTCCTCTGAAAACCGTCCCTAACCTCCAACTAGTTGGTGGGTAGGCTTAGGATGCTCCGGTCCTACGACTTCGACCTGGCAGGCTTCGACCCGCTGCCTTCGAATCCTTGGGCCTTCGACTGGATGTCCTTGTATCGTAATTGGGCTCGGTTAATAGATTCTCGATTGGGCCTTGGTGGTGTGGGACGAATTAAATTTCTCCCCCAACAATAGCCCCTTTATATCTCAGGGAAGAAGGGACCTTTGTCTGAGGAATAAACTGTTGGTTAGTACATAATCTTTGATTCCAAGAGTAATGTCACCTTTTTTGTTGGTGTGGTTTGCGTGGTCTTAACTAGGACCCAGTGAGTTCGAGATGTTTCTAGGGTTCATGACCTTGACCAGGACTTAGCGGGTCTGGTATTTTATCGGGATTTAGTGGGCCCGTGACATTTCGAGGGTTCGTGACCTCAACCAAGACTTAGTGGGCCTGGTGTTTTATTGGGACTTAATGGCCCGAGATATTTCGAGGGTTCGTGACCTCGGCCAGGACTTAGCGGGCCTGGTGTTTTATTGGGACTTAGTGGGCCCAAGACATTTTCGGGGTTCAAACTTTTTTCCCTTATTGTTAGGTTCTGCGGGATCCTAGGTGGGCGTAGCCCCATGCCCTTCGATTTCGGTGTTTCATTTCAGGGCTTCGAGCCCCTGCCCCATATAGGGAGTCATTTCCTGACAACACAGAAATAGGTAAGTTTGTTTCATTTAGTGAATTTTGACTTAAGGTTTATTTGATCGTAGGTTCTTCGTGTTATTTCAGGATGTGCTTTTGATTGATACCGAAGTTGTCGGCATTTCAGATCCTCGGGTTATCCCGTTTAGGCAGGCTTTCTCAGATGGGCAGCGCGCGGCGCGATCTCAGCAGTCGTGTCTGTTTGGCTTTCGTGCGCCTTTTCGAATTCCTGGGAACCTCTATAAATACTGTCATTTTTTCAACGGAGCCCCTGCATTTGCTATTTTTCGGAAATCCTTATAATTTTTTGTACGTTTCAATTTTGGTTATTTCTTTTCTGCTTGGTAACTTTCTTCCGCAATTTCATGGATTCTCATGATTTTAACGTGTCTCATGATCCTTCTCTGAACTCTTCGATCGAATCTTCTCTTCCTTGCTCCCCAATCGTTGCTTTTCAAAAATTCCATGAAGTTCATTTAAAAAAAACACTGAAGTAACAATATTTCATTTTTTTGCCCTTTTATGGATTTTTTTTGAGACATTGAAGCATTTAGAAATACAGAAGTCGTTGCAATACTTGCAGCTTCGGTGCAATTTCATCATTTACTTGGCAAAAACTTTACTTGTAACATTTAGTTTAATTTTACGGATTCAAATATCTAACCCACTCATACTAGTCAATAAAGTATAAAAGATACGATGTTATAGCGATAGAATCAAAATTTACTTTATTTTCAAATTATCATAACTTTATCATTTTAAATCCAAATTATATAAATGATATATTAAATTAAAACTCTTTCCCCTTTCTTTAATTTAAGATGCATCATGCTCGTATCATTTTAAAAAATATGAATAAAAATATTCATTTTCAGATCTATTTAGTCTCATTCAGGCTTAAATCACAACTAATATTTATTCATCCCAATTGCCCCCTTACTAGTCTCATTTAGGATTTAAAATATTTGAATTAAAATTTATTATATCTTAATTAGATATTATAATTTATTTATTTAGGATTAAATTAAATTGAAATGAGTTATATATGCATGAAATGATTTTTTTTTAAATTTTTGTTCAGATTTTTCAAGTAATAATGATCTTTTGATATGATAAATGAGAAAGGAGTAAAGAGCTTTAATTTGATATTTATATGCGTAAATTGAATTAAAAACAAGATATTATGATCGTTTGAAATTTGAAATAATTTTGATGACATTTGTTATGACATCAACTATTTTATCTTTTGAGACAATAGATACAAAGAATCCATTTAACTCATTCATATGACAACTTCATTTGACAATCAATCAATCTATCTATCTATCTATCTATCTAATAAAGCAGCACCGTAACAGCTTATTAATTTCCCATCAAAAAGTAGTTACTAATATATCAACCGTCCATACTCACCACTCACCCACTTCCTCCACTATATTGAGCCGTTCATATTTCCCGTCGCAGTAGTGGAAACTCTCCTCTTCTTGTTTTAAATCCAACAGTTTAACAACAGATGTTCAAGCAAAAAAGAGTTTTGTGAACCGTTGTCTATTTTACCAGCATTGCACCACCACCGATCTCTCACCATCTTTTTATGCTGAAAATCCACACCGCCGGCAACTATATCTCGATCCTTGCGGCCATATTTGTAACCGAATCCGAGTAACCACTTCCAGGGCTCATGTCGCCTGTCTCTGTCGAACCCAAATGGTTGATCAGTGACGCAGGTAATTCGGCCTCCACCACCAGTGATGATCCGTTGCGTTGAGAAAT
>AYJT01044227.1:0-21863 GCA_001278415.1 Ocimum tenuiflorum
ATTAATATTTCGGTGATTGTACTGTTGCAGAGATGAGAGCGGTGCACCTCTCTATAGGCGGCGCAACTGCAACAGCAAAATGATTTCCAACCATTCTCTCTTTTCCGAATTCCAATTTCAGTTTTGACAGAGTGTGAACCAGATCTCCCCAGCCAAACTATCAAAATTTACCGCACCGAGTGATCTCTACCAACCTCATCCCAAGACATCGATTTAAGCCATCAAACACCAAAATATCCATAAAATGTATCGGTGAGTGCAGAGCCATCTGATTTGTTGCCGGAATGAGAAATCCCTCCTAATATCATCCCCAACGTGTCCAGCATTTTGGTGGCATCCGGGATTGTTAAAGTCGTCACTGCTCCAAGGCCTCTCGCCAGACCAGTGGCGGACCAAAAAATTTAAAATTGGAGGTACGAAATATAATAAAAAAATACATTAATAAATATTATTTAATATTCAAAGTCTTACAATGAAAAATATGTTATTAATAGAGAAAGCACAAAACATTCAAAGAAAATCACGATGGTGCTTCAGTCCGCCGAGCCCTCATTTTTTGAAAGTGGGCTATGATATCATCTTCAACTCGTATAAAATATCTTTATTAATGAAATTGATCAAACTATCATTAGAATTATAATCATAATTAGAATATCTACTAAAATCATAACACATAATACTTATAAATTAAAATTTCTAACCTTTTTAAGGATGGAGTGGTTTAATCATTTTACTTATGTTGCCGATTATGGGGAAAAAATTTTAAGCAATACGTTTAATTTTTTATACTTTATAAATGCAAATAAAATTATATTAGTGGGTCTCACTTTAAATTTTAATTGATGAGTTTAGATGTTTGAGGTGTTGGTTTTATATGGGGGTGTAATCGAACCGAACCGAACCGAGTAGTTGGGTGTTCGAGCTCTGTTCGTTACACTTCAATCGAGTTCGAGCTCGAATATTTTTTTTTCCGAGCTCGAGCTCAAGCTCGAGTTTGAGCTGTAAAGCTCGAGCTCGACTCTAGTTCGACTTGTGAAAAAGTGCTTCGAGCTAGAACTCGAGCTCGTGAGCTCGTTCGGCTGGAAATCAAGCTCGAGCTCGTGTTCGAGATTGACAACATAAATATTAACAATTCACCAACATTTATAGAGATCCATGACTGCATATTTTTTATTTTTCGTCGATGTGGGACAAAAGTTTCTCGAGCTCGAGCTCGAACTGTTTGACTCGAACTCGATTCGAGCTTGAGTTCGAACTTGGTTCGAGGTTCGAGGTCATGTTCGAGGCGTCGAGGTCGAGGTTCGATGCATCGAGGTCGAGGTTCGAGGCATCGAGGTCGAGCTCAACCTCGAGCTCGAACTGTTTGCGAGCCTAACGAACCGAACACCTAAAAGCTCGAGCTCGGTTTGTGAAAATTATCGAGCTTGGTTCGTTTATTAAACGATCGAGTTTTGAACTAGCTTTTTTCGAGTCGATCCCGAGTAATTCTATTCATTTACACCCCTAGTTTTATATGAGATTTTTAGAGATTTGAGGTGTTAATTTTATATTGATGGTAAATTGCAGTAAAAAAACTAATGAATGTACAATTATTGTACATATTTCTTATAAAAATATAATTATATATATAAGGTATACATATTTAAAAAAATGGGGATACAACTGTATCCCCATTTGAGTGTGTAGGTTCGTCAAGACGCCACCGCGGTCCTCTACATACTCCGTCGGTGATCAATGCGGCACTATAGACGACGATGCTGTAAAAATCGCAATTGATGAGGCGAAGAATGGGTGGGGGAAGAGAGATAAGAGAGATTCGAAGTTTGGAGATGCAGCGATGGCGTGGTGGGCGGAGGGGATCTCTCACAGTTCCTTTACCCATTTCTAAACCTATTTTTTCCTTTTCCTTTTATATTTTATATATGCTTAGAGATTTACATGTAATTTTAATTTTATATTTCTTTCCTTTCCTTTCCTTTCTATTTCTGTTATGCTTTTATTTTATTCAAAATTTCCTTTTTATAGTTTATATATGTTTTTAGATTTTTTAACATACAATCCAACATAAAAGCAGTAAAATATTGCAATTGTTAATTTACTCTTTTAAAGAAAAAAAAATACTTTGTCATCTAAATTTATATGGTTTGTTTATAATATTGAAAGGAATTTGGGTAGCACATATATATACATGGGAAAAAAGATCAAAATAAAATATGTTAGGTGGTCTGAGGTGTTTATTTTCATGTTAATCATTTTTATTTTCATTCAAAAATGGTTGAATTAATTTTGATGGAGAATCACATATTTTATGAAATTATGTTTAAAATCACTGTGTAAAAAATACAAAAATTAAATTACTAATGTACAAACCAACAAACTATCCAAATTCCATTTTTTGAAATATTCAAGCGATGGACATCAATGTATAAAGACACATTAGTAAAATTGATATAGGATTCGATTCCCACTTTCTCATGCACAACTCAAAGAATAAATTTCTTAAAAGAAACTCAAAAAATCAAAAGTCAAAACAACTAAAAAATCAAACAAGGTTCACACACCGATGGACTTTCAACATATTTGAAATGTTAAATACCCTAAAATGTCTTCCATATTTTTATAGAAATTAACAGCTAATAACTTGGTTTATCTTATATTGACAATAATTTTTTTTACATAATGAATTCATTCTAAAATCCATAGTAGAACAATTGTTATGCGCAAAAATCAGTACTCATAATATCGATTAACTCAACCGTAAAGAATGTTACATTTTAATTCAACCAATTTTTTTACAAAACTTTCATTACCACAAACTTTATAAAATTAAGGCTAAAAATAAAAATTTGAAAATTCTGTTGGAGTGGTCGATCCATAAAATCGTGTGTGGTGCCTCTGCCCGTGCAACGCATGGGTGGAATACTAGTTTATTACGTTCATATCCCCAATTTTTAATTGATGATTTCGAATTTCAATTTTACAACTTACAATTTGAATTTTAAAAAGGCTCGCAAGCGGCTTACGAGTATGAATCAAATTTTATCAAGTCTTAGCAATTCGGATTTCATGCAACTTAACAGGCAAAATCTGTTCCGTTTAATCACATTATAATTACAATTTATCAAACTAAACTTTTACATTTTGTATGCGATCTTTTTTCTTTTGTTTTGTTTAGCATTTACCGATCAGATTAAGAGGGCTATTACTTTGCATTTTCCCTCTAATAATTTTGTTTTGAAAAAAAGAAGAACTATATCCAATGCATTGACTAGCACCAAACGAGCTCTATAATAAATTTGACATACATATTGTTCAATCAAAACCGTATATGTATCTTACATATTTGAGGAACTTTGTGTTTTATATCAAAAAAGTCAGACGCAAATGCGATATTTAATTTAATAATAATTCCCGAAGAATTTTTTTTAGTTGGGAGATGGGGAATTGGAAATCTCAAACCTCTCACATTTGGAAGATTTTTACAAGTGTATTTCTACAAAATGGAATTTGAAGGGTCTTTACATATTTTCAAAAAATTATTATATTATTATGTTATCGAATTTGATGATTTTTTACATTGATCTAAATCGAAACGAAAGAAATTTAATATTCAAAAGAGTTTATTAATTTATCGAAATTTTATTATATGCAATTGTGTAGGTGATAGAGTTGCGACATGATCACACGATTACATGAGTATTATAAATTTATTTAGTAGAATCTAAAAATGTAGCTTATATCTTTGTAGAGGGAGAGAGAAACAGCCGCCACCTATCTCATTTAGGGCTAGTGGCTGGTCTCCACGCCCGCTAACCAAAATTTATGTCAATATTTATTTCACAGAACTTTAAAAAATTATAACTAAATTGTTCTTATAAAGTGAGAAAAAAAGAAAATATTTAGTTGAACTAGAAATGGTTTTTCTAGTCTAATAATATGAACAAAAGCTACCGCAGTAATATTCTGAATGTTTTACCTCTGGTGCAGGAGAATTTTACCCATCTTTAAAGACGGCGATAAAATTTAACAAACGATTTTTCAGTTATAAAATAGATATTTAATTATCTATTATAGGCATAATTCACATGCTATTATATAAAGAGAAAATTCAACTTGGTGTACACATTATAACTTAAATGTAATGGATTGTTACTATCATCATAAAAAAATCCATTGTAACTTAAATGTGCTATGAATATATTAATCATCATATCTAATTTTAAATTAATTTGTCTTTCTCTTAAGCATTGAATGTAGTGCGTCTTTTAGGCTAATCTACAATAAATTTTGGACCAAAATCATTTTATACATTAAATTCTGATTTTAAAATCCATGCCTAATTCTTTTTATTTATTTATAAGAATTCGAGATGTTTATAAAGACTACATCGGTAGTTTATATTCCATCGGATGCTACAGTTGACATGCTATTTTTTTTTTAAATTGGATTAACTCTATAATAGAAAAAGACAGTAAAAATAGAATCGAACATAAAATGATGGTTAATGCGTTAACACATTTTACCAACTCCGTAACAAACTTTGACCTTTTTTAATTAAGAAGATCAACCCATTTTCTTTATGCATTTTAAGGCATACATTTGAAGATTTTACATGTATCAAGTATACTAAAAAAAATAATAATAACAACGACATATGATGCTTTTTTTTTTTTTAAGTATTTAAGTACAATTAAAAAATTCTCACCTAATGTATTCCTATAAACTTGAATTATTGACCTTTAAAATTACGAGAAAGATACTCACCACTGTTGTCCAAAGGGGTGGTCTAACAGAGAGGCTTATTGCACCACAGAGCAAAAGCATTAAACTGATAAATCATAAACGACTTTAATGATGACAAATCGGATTTGGCACCAATCTTGCAGTAAAACATGAATAATTAATAATAAATTTTTTAAGGGCATTATGAGATGACTTAGCGGTCTCCTTTAACAAAAAGTCATAAACTCGAATTTTTTTGACGAGTTCATAAGTTGGGTGTATGGGTTGTCTACATGTTAGCATACAATAACATAATTGATTTGACTCACATTTCCTTTGAACTACCTTCATCAAAAAATAAAAAAAAAAAGAATAATATATTTACAATACAAAATTTGTACCATAGCACCTTATCGCTCAATATATACATACATTGGGTAATATATTCATGTTCAAATTCACAATTTTTTAACAGACTATTTATTTATTTATTTTTGAGAGAGTCCCTAGGCTAAGACTATTTAATGGAAGGATACCTAATTAAATATATTGGTACGAAATGAAATTACGTATTAAATGTTGGGCCATAACACAATTGAGAACATCCTCTCATTTTATTATTTATTATTAAGAATTAGAAAAAATGGGAAATCCTATAAAAGAGCCTTTGGTCGCCGATTCCTTGTTTCTCCTCTACATTTCTTACAGGAGAGAGGATAGCCAAAGGCTCTCTCTCTCTAATTTCTAGAATACAACTATATATGCGCAGAAACTCAATCGCGCACAACGCAGGCATATATATCGACACATATTTGCCATTTTTGGATTGTGATAAGCATTCTCCTCCGGCCACAATATCCATCATTTTTCTTCTCTTTCACACAAACATACTATAAATATACCGTCTTTGCCAATTCTAACAAAGACTGAATTTTGATTGACGAGAAAAAGTAAAACGCCACGAAACACAAGAGGGTCCTTCACAGCCCTCTGCTTCTCTCGATGAAGCCTCTCAGATCTTGGATTCGATAATTTATTCCTCTTATTTGTTCGGTAAATAAGAGTTGATGTTTTCTGATGTATTCTCGTTTTCTTCTCATTGTTTCGGGTTGGAATTTGAATCTTATTGATTTGTTCAGGGGTTCTGGATTCTGGGGGTGCTGTTAGTTTCGATCTGCGAAGATCAGAATCTCTCTTGTTGAATAGGAATTTTCAACATTTCTTGTTTAGATAGCAAAATCTCTTGGTTTCTGTCGAATCTTTTTCTATAAGGTATTGGCTTCTTTGCTCAGTCTACATTATCGCTTTTTGTGATTAATGAATTCTGTTGTTCTGATGGCTGGTTGTTTATGGAATGAGCTATGTGGAATGCTGGAATTGAATTCTAATTCGGAGCAGTTTAGTGATCTGGAATACTTGCTGGTTGATCTCTTGAGCATTTACCTTCTCGTTTGATGCTTATTGACGATTGTGGAAATAGAAATTATTCATAGTTGTTCATATTTATTTTTGAGCATATGAGCATAGATATTAGGCGCAATGCTGATCGTTCTGATTAGCAATTGATTGTGTAGAGAATGGAAATGGATGCTGGGAAGCTGTTTATCGGTGGAATTTCGTGGGACACGACTGAGGACCGTCTGAGACAGTATTTCCAAGCTTTTGGTGAAGTGGTTGAGGCTGTGATTATGAAGGATCGTACTACAGGGCGTGCCCGGGGGTTTGGTTTCGTTGTTTTTGCCCAAGCTTCTGTTGCTGAAAAAGTTGTCAAGGAGAAACATGTCATAGATGGCAGAACTGTAAATCTCACAACTTCATTTTGACATAATCCTTTTTGCGATTGAACTTGTTGCCTTATGCTTTTGCAATTTCTTCAGTTCATTTATTTCAATGACTTGCAGATAAACTGCATATCAAAGACTGTGGTTCGAAGTTATAATGCTGATTGCTAAACAATCAGCTTTTTCAGATTTCGTTAACTCTTAACTCTTTGAATTGTGCCATTGTGATGTTTAGTGCATTTGCCTCTTGTTCAGAAAGTGGGATTGAGCTTCCAAATCAGCATGCTGAAGTGGCTATTTTTTAGCTTTTATGCGCTATAGATATTCGTTGGTGATATTTTAAGGAACAAGATTTTGTTGATCATACGTCTACATATTATAAGATGTCTACAAAATTGAACTGCACCTTAAGAAAAACCCGAGGATGCATCTTGTTGTTTCATGATGACCTTTTTGGATGCTGCATTACGGTGACGATATCAATAGATGATTTAGCAATGAAAGGGGGCAAGTGTTGCTAAATTTTTCCACCTGTTTTGTCTCCTCTTAAGTTCTTTTGCTGCTTAACGATAAATGCAGTTTCCTTTTTGGCTTCCGTGAAATGGTTTGCATACTACAGCTCAAGCAAAAACATTTACTAATCAACAAATGTGCTTGTTAAATTAAATTCACCTTGCTTTCTTTTTATTTTATTTGTCACAGGAGTTGTATTGTGTAATTGTTTATTTGTGGCACTTTTTTTGCCACAGCTTCCTTATACTGGCATAGTGAAAATTATAATTTATTCATGGTACGGAAAACCTTTGAAGTTTCATTTAATGCAGCTTATCTGAACAATATCAAACTTAACTTGACAGCTGGTAAATGTTCCTTGTTTTCCATTGATCAGGTGGAAGCAAAGAAAGCTGTTCCTAGAGATGATAACCAAAACTTCATCAGAAACAGTGGCAGCATCCAAGGGTCGCCTGGTCATGCCCGTACAAAAAAGATTTTTGTGGGAGGTTTAGCATCCACTGTCACAGAAAGTGACTTCAAGAAGTATTTTGATCAGTTTGGAACGATTACAGATGTTGTTGTGATGTATGATCACAACACACAAAGGCCTAGAGGCTTTGGTTTTATAACTTATGATTCAGAGGAAGCAGTTGATAAAGTTCTCTTCAAAACTTTTCATGAACTTAATGGGAAAATGGTCGAGGTTAAGCGAGCAGTTCCCAAAGAGTTATCTCCAGGCCCCACACGAAGCCCTTCACCTGGCTATAACTACGGCCTGAATAGAGCAAGCAGTTTCCTTAATGCTTATTCTCCAGGATATAACTCTATTCCTACAAGTGAATATGGAATGAGAGTGGATGGTCGATTTAGTCCTCTAACTGTTGGCCGAAATGGATATCCTCCCTACAGCCCAAGTAGCCATAACATAGGACTGAATGTGGACCCCGGATTTAGTTTGAACTATGGGCTTAGTAGGGATTCCGGTTCGGGCTATGGAAATGGAATGAACTCTTATTTTAGTGGAGATTTAAGTCGATATGGTATTTCTAACGGGTATGAGTTAGGTAGCGGTGGAAGTGGTTCCTTGTTGAGCAGCACAAACCGGAACATGTGGGATAACGGTTATTCTAATTTTGGCGCAAACTCAAATGGTTTTGTTGGATCTAGAACTGGAAATTCTGGGATTGATGGGTATTTCGGAAATATAGGAGAGATTTGGGGCAGCTCTCCTCTTTCCAAAGGTGCAGAAGTTGGTTCCATAGGCAGTGGAAACACTGTTTATGGTCTTGGCGACAATAACTTCGGTGGCGGAGCTGGTTATATGAGACAGAATGGAGGCTCTGCTGGATCAACATCTTTATACGCTACAACAAATAATCTTGGTGAAGGGAATTTTGATAACTTATATGGGGACTCATTTAATGGGGATAGGGCATGGCGTTCATCATCTCTAGAGCACGAAAATTCTGCCTCCTTTGGTTATGGGCGTGGGAATGCAGCAGCCGACGTCACTTCTGAAAATACGGCTGGTTATGCTGGTGGTTATAGTGTTAGGTCTAATAGAGGCAAGCATCATTTACAATATCCACTCTACATAAAAGTCCATGAAAGGGAAAATGTTCTTTTTTTGAACTGGTTTCTTTTTTTTGTGATGCAGGAATTGCAGCCTAGGATATGGATACTTGAAGATTTTATGTACAAGGTGAACCAAAATATGCGTGGAGCATCTGACGTTCCTTGCTGGAAATGCTTACTCGAAGAGTACGTTTAATAGAGGTAGTTCGTGCAGTGAGCTTCTTGTGTAAGGGAGATTATTGATATAGGTTTCGTTTCTTCATTGACATAAAAGACGGCTATTACTTTCTCGGTTATTCTACTGTAAGGTTAGTTAGGGTTCCAGGTTTTTGAATCATTTTGTATTTTAGCTTCTTGGTTTATGCATGCCTTGTTATGATGATGCATAACATGTTTCATTTTTCCCAATTCATTGAAGGACTTTGGGTTTACATTTTAACAACTACTTTTTCTTATATTTTTATCCAACTGGCGTTTATTCACCAATCTCAAAATTGGAAGGCACGTTCAAGCCTATATATAATATTAAACCTTTTCCCTTACTATTTTTTATGGCTTTCATTCATTTCATGCTTTATAACTGCGTATTTCTATAAAGCTATCAACTTAAATTCAATAATCTTACCAATTAGGTAATGAGATGTATCACTAAATGTCTGTTGTACAATGTTCGGGTACAACACTAGTTATTAATGAAATCACTTTATGAAGCCAAAATTTGATACAGCTTAAATAAAAGTAAATAGAAATAAAAACAAATCAAGTAGCACGGGTTTTTATCCTTAGTAGGTTCTCTTTGAACTAATATATAATCTATTTTGTGCATACTGCTGCATAACTTTCATGTAAATCAGTCTATACATATTAAATGAGACTGAATATGGGGAAAAAAAATCCGTATGTATAATATATATTAATTTGTTCATGCAATTTGATGTATGGGACAATAGAATACCTCACATAATATGATTATCACATTAATATTTTGATATTATCCTATAAAATACTGAATGTTTCGATATAAAACTAAACAAAATGACAATAAGAAGAATCTGGCCCATTTTTCTAGGAAACAAAACACAGAAAAAATGCATGTTGCAATGAAATTTTGTACATGTTTTTCATCGAGCAAAATATTTTTCGTGTAACTTTCCTCACGTAAATATATGCAATTAAGATTTCATTTAAAAAAAATTATAAATTTTCCTTAAATTTGGCATACAATGTGAAAAGATTATTTAAATAGACTAAGTTATATCATTTAAAGTTTTGCAATGATATAATATATAATGTACTTTTGGAGTATAAAAAAATATCAGTAAAACCATGTGATAGTTTATAAGACAAAAGGCATAATTCTTAGAAAAATACATAAGGTCTTGCTTATTATGCGCAATTCTGGATGTGTATGGTCATATTTATGCGCAGTGTTCTACTGAATTTTTATTATACACATGAAATTTTTACTGAATTTAATCTTTGTTATTTAATAAAGAGAGAATTATCATTCAGTTGCATTGATGTATACGTACGTTGCAAATCATTGTTCTAGGATTTAAGTTGTAGATAATATGTTTAGGGGGATCACGTAACATTATATTATTAGTTTCTCAATAGTATAATAAATAGAAGTTCACTACTTGAATAATATTGGATGAGCCATTGATGTATCTGTAGGATTATTAATTGATAAGTCCGTGTTGATTGATTGAATATATACTATTAAAATTTTAATAATGTAGTGAACATTATCATAGTAAGTTTAAGTTCGAAATAGTAAGCTGTTTTTCCCTCTCACCTAAAAGGAAAAAAAAAAAGAAGAAGATTTCAAGTCTTATATTCTTAATTTATGCAATATCATACTTAATAGATTTATGCGCGTGTTTTGATTCATCAAAGATGATATTCTAATGAGTATATTCTAAATAAGCTGGGTACATGAGAACAAATCTTAGATCATGAAAAATTAAAAAGTAAAACAGAAGAATGGAGTAGAATGCTAATCTACGATGTTTGATGATTGTTTTTCAGTGGATGGTGATTGCTAATTATATACAAAAATTATGTCGATTTGTCCAGTTAATGATCTTCCTTTTGGTATTTAAAAGGTTTATATCTTTAAATCAATTTACAAAAATAATATGTCAAATTGAAATTTCATACTATCATTCAAAATATAAAAAACTCATGTTTATATGGAGATATATGAAAAAGATTTATCAAAATATATATTTTTCATGAATATATAATTTTAAAACTAAATTAAAAATTCAAAAATAACTTTAAACACTTAACTAGTTTTACACCCATGCATTGCACAGTCCAATATGATTATTCAATTTAAGATATCATCAAAAAATATA
Organism: Ocimum tenuiflorum; assembly: GCA_001278415.1. Lineage (NCBI taxonomy): Eukaryota > Viridiplantae > Streptophyta > Magnoliopsida > Lamiales > Lamiaceae > Ocimum > Ocimum tenuiflorum. Next base: position 10,937 of record AYJT01044227.1, read on the forward strand.
TTTAATTTTTATCTATCAATATTATCAACATAATTATATATATATAATCTACTAATATATGAAAGTCAAGTAGTCATCAATATTACATTTATGTCACTTTCCCTCTCAAAAGCATCACATCATTTACATTTTCCTACTCAAAAACATCACGTCATCAAAACTATTTTTCTTTCTTTTCTTTTATTTACTATTTATTTAGATTATTATATATATTTATACGATAAGTAATAAAACATATTTCAATAAAATTATAATGTATCATTTTCCTCTAAAAACATTACATTTTGCCAATTTTATTTTTTATATTTGTTTTTATACTAATTTATTTAAAACAAACATAAAATATGTTTTTAATTTTTATTCGAGCTAATTTTTATTCAAATTTTGTTTATGTTACTCGTACTCATTATATTTATGTACAATTACATTGATAAATATTGATGGACAAAAATTAAATATATTTTTCAATGATAATTAAAAAATATAATTTTATTTAGGCAAAAATTTTGTGTTAGACCACCAAATGATTAGGTAGATTTAAAAAACATACTCTCATGATCCAAACCCAATTAATAGGGTAGGATCAGGGTAGGATGAATAAGTTAACCTCTTTAAATCATTTAGACAACGTAGCAGAATACTTTCTTTTCTATTTATCATATCTTAGAATGAATAATTGTGGATTTACACCGGCCAACGCGCGGACGAAAAACTAATGAGAAAAGAAACATAAATAGAATTTGATATTAAATAATAATAAAAATATATGTTTATATTTGTTTCAAAGAAATTAGTACAAAAATAAATTTTAAAAAAAATAAAATTGATGAAAAATTGAAAATATAATATTTTTAGATGAAAAATGACGCAGTAATTATATCGAACTATATTTTAATACTTATTGTATAAATAATGTTATAATATAAATAAATAGTAAATTTAAAAAAGGGGATATAGTGTTGATGATGTGATGTTTTTAGAAGAAAAATTGTAAAATTTTAATATTATTGATTATTTTGCTTTATTATATTAATATATTGGGGTAATAAACCCTAAAATAAAATTTATTGTCCATAGTTATTCAACCAAACATGAGCATGATAGATAAAAAATAATAATAAAAGAACAAGGAAAATAGTTTTTTTTAGCATAACAATGAAAATAGTTTTAATTAGTATATTTTTAAGGATATTTATGTATTTTGATGACTGTCAAACACCATCAGTGCCGTTTACTAGAATATGACTGATCTTAGAATGTAACTGTATAGGATTTTATGCAATAGCTTAGGTTCCTTAGGGAAAAAGCTGAATGCATCTAAGTCCTGATAGCAGCAGAAGATAAAATTTCAGGTCCTATCATTATCTGTATTCAACAGCTGAAGAACTCCTCAGCTAGTTTTATGAGCCAAAATCATATGAAGGCACAACTATTCCAACCATTGTGATAAACTCAGCTGTGAGTGCATGTCTTGCACTACCTAGACAGCTATATTAAGCTCAGTTGTCAGCTGAAGACAAACAGAATTAGAAAATTCTAAAGCTAGCACTCAAGTCAGCTGTCTATCACTTCGAGAAAGTTGAAGGCAGTCAACCTTAACTCAGTTTCAACTAAAGAAGAATTTTAGAAGTAACAAGACGTTCTCCAAAGCTGACCTACTACTGTGCCTTAAAGGTGGTCAGACCTCGGTTATTATCCAGCGGATAATAACTTTATCCGAACATTTTGCAGATAAGAGGATGATAAAGCTTGCTTACAAGTATGGTAATGACTCCATTTGCAGAAGCCAAAAAGGAAGGATTTGTCCTTGTCTAACAACGGACACTATTCAAAATCCTTTCTTATAAATAGAAGAGATGAAGATCGAAGAAAAGCTGGCTGATTGTTGACATGTTGTCATAATTTCTCTCTCGCACTCTACCTTTCTGCAAAACCTCCGAGTTCTATCTCAAGACTATCTGGAAGTCCTCAAGCTGTTCCTACAGTCAAGAATTCTGAAACCGTTTCTGAGAACATCTTTCTAAGCCCGACTCACCTTCTGAAGGTAACTGAAACCTTCAATCGCCGATCTCGAAGCCTAGGAGGTGGACTCCGGTAAAGCATCAAGATCAGCCGTACCTATGACCGATAGCCTTAAAACTTTCCATTTTAGAAGAATCTCAGTTATAAATCATGCTCAAAACACCGTATATAACAAAGATAAGTGAATTCCTTTCTCTGAAGAAAGAGAGGACGTAGGATTATTTGAATCCGAACCTCTATAAATATTTGTGTTCATTTACTGCTTTAATGTATTCCTGCTAAAAATACTTCTAAACCCAGCTGCCTCACTGTAGCTGGAGTATAACTGAAATTAACCCTAACTGACTACACGACAAACATCTATAAGAAACCCAGCTGACTTATTCCAAAGTAGGCTGAGATAAAATCATGCTTAATTCTCGCAATTGTATTTAACGCTTCCGCACATCACGTATCTCTGATTTGGGACCAACATATATGATATACATAATCTAAATTAAAAATGAGACTATTTATTTTTTGAAAATTAAGTAAAATATTTAATGAACTCTATCTTGATGTCCTCACATAAACTCGAACTATTAACCTTTAAAATTATGAGAAATGTACTTATGCTCTGCACATGAGGACCGAGGTGATACGAAAAGAATGATATTGTTTTATAGTGTAAATGAGCCTACTGCGAAGAATTTGTCCAAGGAAAGAGACTCGTTTAAACGATGTAATACGAATATTTGACTTCACAAAAAATAGCAAATCAACTATAAAATAAATTAAACGGAAAATATTCAAATATATTACAAATGATGCGCATTTGTTAAATATAATACAAACTATTCGAAATTTAAAATAAATGTACAAATTACCAAAAATTGTTCAGATATAGGACTTCAATTTTCGGGCACTGGAATGTTGAGTCAGCACATAGCATTTCCACGTCATTCAATGTTAAGCCACCTCACTCAATAACGTGGAAATGCGACTCAACAATCCTCGTCCATATAGGCCATTTCCAGGTATTTTGATTGTCACAGCCACAAAATGACATTGTGCAGTGTATTGTGATGCGCAGATAGAGGAGGGGTGTAAGGTAGGTAAAGTATAAATGATGGGCAGGCCAGCATACTCTGGTTCATCACTTGTGTGAAGGCACCTCAACTGTCAAGCCAGTATTAAAAAGAGAAAACATCTCAACAATATGCTTAGCTGTGATAAACATCACTTATATTGCATAAAAATGTTAACAAAATGTATACAAGGATGGCAAAATGCATTCGGGATCTAAAAAGATTGGCTCCACAATGGGCCTGCAAATACAATAGGCACACATATAGCAATTGCTTGATTGTTTTAATATATATATACATATATATATATATATATTATGATTCTTTTCAACAATTACTTATAATATACTTACTTTTATATACAAGGTTTCCATTATCAGTCTCGAGCAGTCAATTTCATTTTGATTCTTTTGAACATAGACCTTTTTTTTTAAAGTTAAATGCAATATTTTATTTTGATTCTTTCTAATAAGATTTGATTATTGTGTTATCAAATTATTCTATTGCACATGTATTTCTATATATTAATGAATATCCAACATTATAAATTTTAATTATAATCAAGCATAATTAGAAATTTATAAAATAATTAATCTATTTAACAGAAAACCAATATTTTATAATAAAGAGAATTTAAGAAAAGCACAGTATTTCCTTGGAATAGCAAATTTAATCAAGATAATAAAAAATCAATCCTATTAAAATAAAAAAAATCAATAAAATTAACTAAAAGAAACAAATTAAAACGAATGGAAAGTAAACCAAAAGGGCAAAAAAGGAAAGATGCGTAAAGTCAAACGTCAAAAGAGAGAAAACATAACCAACTAAAAAACAAGAGAGAAAACATAACAAAATAAAAAATAAAAAGAAATAGTTGAGTGTAAATTAAAACCAACTGAAAAAACAGTAAATTCAAAGGAGGAGGAAAAAAATTAGAAGAGGTAGCCTTGCATGAAGAATGCGCCGCTATTTTGGTGGTATTGGAGACGGTTTCGGCATGTACTTTTGTAATTAAAGGTTTGAAAATTAGAAACATTATATTTTATAGTTGTAAACTTAAAAAGAAAAAGAGAGAATTGAACCTCTAATTCTAGACTGATTCTTTGTCGTTGTTCTACATGCTTGCCATTAAATCAAAGCCCAAAGGTGAGACTCCGAATTTCAAAACATAAAGACAAATATTACTATTATTAAACAAGAAAAACGCTGCAGAAATAAGTTGACTTTTCAGAATTTTATCATTGGTCGGAAATTCCATTAGATTCAAAATATCAATCTTTCCTAATTTCAGGATGTGATTGTTCCTAACAAAAAAACCAGCCACTGCTCTAATGATCAGAAGGCTGCTAAACATATTGAGAGAAAAGTAAGAAAAAGAAACATGACTACAAATGTCCTTTGACAATAAGCATAAAAGTTTATATGAAATGAACAAGTGAAACTCAGATATTCAAAAAAGAAAAAGTAAAATTTACAATTTTAACTGAATCAATAAACCCAGTGCAGCCTAACTAAAATTAAACCATGTTTAGATATAGGTAGAAGGAGCCATTATCAGAGTTTTGCACTATATACATACCATTCTCTTCCCAATTCCTTGAAACATGTTCTTACATGATAGGTTGAGGATATGATTGTAAACCTGGAATAGCATCCTTGTTGCGCATAAATGTTACAAAAAATGACAGTACCACCTCCTGTAAACCTTCGGATGACTGGAATTTCATCCCTTAGAACAGCATCAGTGTCAATAAGTTCCTTAGGTTTCCTATTGCATATTTATAGAACACGCACCAATTTCTTGCTTTAGTACCAGCTCATTATCATTTGATAAATTGAAATTTCTGCATTCTAAGACAATCAAACACCTCATTGTAATCTAGGATGTGAATGAATATTGAGAAATTTGCCTGTGAATAGGTTGTCATGAACAATACGTGATGGAGAAACTCAAATTTATCCACTGGAGAAGGCTCTTATCATTATTACTTAATTACCTTTGATACTTTTATTATGCTACTGGGCCCATTTTGTATGGAGGACAAAAGAGCTTGTTTTGGAGAGTGAAGGAATCAAGAAAATAATTACAACTCTCTTCTCTCTTTCTAATGGCTGCCCTCCCCTTCGGTGTCTCGTCCTCAATTTCTCATCTTCTTACGAGTATTTATCACCAGAAAATCTCCATACACGCATATATAATGTTTTTAGACCCTATCGGATTCAAGACTGGTATAGGGTCCAGTCATTCTGGCCCCCCTTTCGATTATTTTATAAAGTAAATGTTGAGAAAGGCATTTCCATACACGTGTGTGTCTGTATCTGTGTATAAAAGTGATGTAAAAGACAACAAATATCCAGCACAGCCAAAAAGCATTTCTTTTGGGGGCAAAATTCAGTGAATCAAAACTTAAATGAACTCTGTACACTTGTGCAATCAAAATGATGATGTAAATTCCAGGAAGTAGTTAAATATGAATTTTCGAAATAAAATCCAAGAAAATATCTTAGAAAATCCTGGTTATTTTACACCAAGTTAGACAACAATGACCGAAATCTTCAATCCCAAATAGGAGATCACTAATGAAGGATAATTATCAGCCCTAGTTCATTCCACAAAGCAAGTCATTCTAACGGAGAAGGCCAAAGATAACTAAATGAAACCGAGTGTGAAATAATTGTCAAGTAGAAAGAAGTAAATGGTTGGGCGGGAAAGGAATGGAGCTTGAATATGATTTCCCAAAACTATTTCAAGAAAACAGACTAATCGGGGTGATCTCAACAAACTAATGTGCTCTAACCCATATAGCAAGCGAATTCCGTAATAAGATTACGTCAAACAGCAAGCACGCAAATATATCAAGCAGGGAGGAAATTAGAAGACTGAATTTCTATGCTACCGACGCAACATCACGTATTTTCCGATTGAGTTGATGACTAAAACGAGCATCAATGTTGTGAAATTTATGATTGAACGAATTGAAATGAAAATCCACAACACAAAACAGAATGTTGTGTCGGGTAATAACCATTGAAGTAAGGTTAACAAAATACTGCGTGCAATCGTCTGTGAACAACCACCCAGAAAAGGAGCAAAATAATAATTAGATAAGTATATGGTTTCAGTTTGTCCACCATGAATAAATATGGTTTCTGTTCTCTGTGTTTTCCTCACTAAAATAACCAAAAAGTGGACCCAAATGCTGTATATTTAATTCCAAAAAGAATCATGCCGAATTGCAGCACGATCTTACAAATAAGATACACGAAAAGCTATGGCATTTGCCATCATAAAACAAAGAAAAAAGAGCACTGAACAAACAAAATCCTCTATGTCAAATTTGTGCCACGTCTATTCATACATTGACTACAAATGTTTGTGCAATGATGACATAGGGTTGGCATGTAAAGATTAAATATCTTTTAAAACAGCGGGTTTGAAATATAGGTCGATTGGTAACTGGAACAGTGCATAATAAGAATAAAGTATGTTACCCTATCAACTGGGAAGGAAATCAAGGTAGACAGAAAAGCCTCAATTCAACGTGTCTGCAATCTGCATTTCCACAAATGGCTACTTGTTTACAGTGCTAGTCAGGATCAGCACATCCGGAAGGACCATAAAACATTCAGGAATAGCATATCTCAAGCTTACACAGCATTCACTGAAAAACAAACAGATTTAACATGTTAGAAATTATTCAATAGGATAGGATAAATTAGAGCCTGATTTAAAGGTCGAACCACTTCACCTCAACCAAGGGATTAGGAATCTATGGTATACTAATCCAATGAATGCAAACAGTAGTCATATTCCAACTCGTTGATGCATTTTTGCCACTTAGCTTTGAAGAAAAAACACTTTGATCTGACTGGCCAAAAACTTCATCACATGTGCCAAGGCACAAACAGCCAAGCATCTCATCATTGTTGAGTTGGTGATTACTAGATTAACAGTGTCAAATCAGTATAATGAATTAATTTTGCACTAACTGAATAAAATAATCCATGACCTCAGAAACTTCGAAATGAAATATGACGGGAGATTATCATGTAAATGGTTTTTATTCCTGGGATGTAATGATTTAGTCAGCCAATAAATGTGTAGCTCCAATATTCCCTCAAGCGTAAAGCATATACTGATTAGGAAGGCCAATGATTAACTTTGAGTTTAACTTGAACATCTCCGTGAAATAATGAAGGAAAAAAGGACACTGATAGTCTGCTAAGACCAGTAAATTGCATGGTAACACTGGGCCTCAATAATGGTAGTTTAGGAAACAGATGAGCCCATAATGCATATAAAAAAGCATGCACTAGCATAGTTTCACTTAAGGAATTTTGGAAACATATTGGTGATTTTACGTCCAACTAATTATTTGCATGAGCAATCTGTTGTCAACAATGGGTAATCAATATTTACTTGTATCATTTTCTCATTCTACTTAACATAAACATTTCAGACCTTTTAAAGCCACAGCATTGGATGATAAGACAAAAATGTCAATGATTACGATCGCAGAGAAAGGGAATTCCCAGACCTACAAAATGCAACTTTGGGTTAAACAAAATACAGCAAATTGATAAATTGAAACCTATAAAAATTTGAAGTCACTTTAAGATATTACAGTGTGTCAAAATAAGACCAATATGGCTTACGCATATACACACTTTCAGTTGCAACTCACCACCCCAAGCGGAATATTTTGGAGGGGGAATTTAGTGGAAGTCCCGGCATGATATTCCAAAGCATGTACACCATAGCATGATATTTTGCGAAATTCACATAGTTAAGAAAAATATAACAAAAACAAAAACCAGTGTGGATGAACGACTAAATTTGGTTATAGTCCAATAATCCCTCTGTGAAATAAGCTCAAAGCAAGCAAATGTAAACATAATAATCATATATAGGGAATAACAACAGCAATAGCATCAGCAAGAAACATACCATCAAGGCCAATAAAAAGATCTTGAAGTAACTAGAAACAACAGCTACAAACAATATTTGTTTCCACCTGCCAAGAAAAGAGGAATACTAATTTGATTTTGCAACTTGCTTTCAGGGGAGACAAAGACTAAGATAATAAAAGGAGATTAAATGAGAAGAAGCATGGGACAGAGTCTTCTGCTTCTGCCACCCAATTGTGGTGGGGCCCTCTCTGTGGCACCAGGACATCAATGGCCGACACACTCTGGAAGGAAACCCTCTTATATTGGAAAGAGATATGCTTAGATACCAGTGATATGCTTAGATACCAGTGTTTTATTTATTCAAAGTATTTTAATTATTGTTAGAGATAGATTAGGATTAGTTTTTATTATTTATCTTTATCTTCTAGAGTTAGTAGTTCTATGTTCTTTACATATAATGGACTTTGAAGCTTGTTTTAAAAAAGTGATGTATCCCATAAAAGTAATAAGTTGTTTGTTTACATTTTTTTAGTTTTTGAAACCAAATGACTGTTTATTTATTGTACCAGACTCCTCACTCTAGCAGTCATTTAGTTCCACACCAATTGACCATTTTGAACTTGATTAAACCCGAACTGAAATGTTCTTGTGCTTGAATTCAAGCATCAGCAACACTCTTTTGGTTCTTCATAAATAAAAACGGACCATCTCCATATCCAGAAGATATACTACCCCCACCCTAAAACATGAGATATTCCGGTCTTTACCATACATGCAAATACAAATCCTTAAATTCTTACACTTCATTCATGTATTAAAAAAGAATATATCCTAACCTCTGCTAATCAATAAGTGTAGATGTGTTTGTGCATGCACACACGCATATATTTGATTATTCATATTAATATAATAACGTAAAACAAATTTATGTGCAACACACCCAAAAATTCTGTAACTTTTTCACTTTCAGAATGGCTAAAAAATACACAAAATAGCACACATTTTGGCTTTTCATTAGTGAACTTTAATGTTCTTCTTCTTTAGATTTGAACTTTTCATGTTATGCCAAGAAATGGATCTCTTGATATTAAAGGCAGAATACTGAAATATCAAGACATAATCACCCCTAAAAACCTCTACCATATAACGACTAGCTAGAACAATGCAAAACAATAGACAACATTTAGGAAGATATAAAGCATTAAAGAAGGGTCAATATGCATTTCCAACTGCATACATAAGTAGGCAGCACGTAATGAATCAAAGAAGTGCAGATTGTTGCTTTAAAACACGGAGTATCATAATAAAGGTTATGACAGCTTTGAGTTCAGTAAGTATTTACCCAAAAATTCCAGTTGCTGCATTGAGAAGCTTTCTTGTTCCATAGGATAAGACATAAAGAAATACAAAGATCCCAAACATAAAACCAGTCAGCATCTGGGTAACAGCCAGTGTCAAAGTCAGATTCCTTTGCCAACGGTCACATTCAAAACAAATTAAACTATACGATAATTTTATAATCCCAACCTTTCCAAATTCCAGCAGAAAAGACATAAAACTTGCAGGCATATGATACTTCTTTTCATTTGTGCTTAAGACCCACATTTTGTCTAGAGCAGCTAAGGCGGCCCAAATATATCTTATTCAAACACACAAAGCATACAGTAAATTACAGTATTTAATCACAGGATACAAATATCCAAAATGCCATACGCCACAGCTGATTTCCACAACAAGTGCTGCCGAACAAAAATGCACACGTAATTGACAGTGTGTAAACAATTATCAAACAAATAACAACTTCGAGGGATCAAAGCATACCTCAAAATTTCCAGCCTCTTTACTGAACACATTGTGGAATACATGTCTATATGCTTTGGGCTTGTGCAGAATCAAATCGATAAGGAGGATCTAAATAGTAAAACCACAACGAAAAATAAAGTATAAAAAACTGAAACAATGCATCAAATACTAAAAGCATTCTACTTTGCTTTGATTAACTACCATTATCTCACACTCGATGTACCCATCAGCGACCGCTTTGCAATTTCCCTAAAAGAAACCCCAACGATTGAATGAAATACTAGTAAGGAAAAAGTAATAACAAGATCGGAAATAATACAATGACGAGATCTAAACAAGCGCAGGAAAATGAGTAATTACGCATTTGACGAGGCGGATATTTCCTGGAGAATACTGGATGTAGAGTGTGTTGACAGGGAACCCACACTGCACGCATCGAAAGCCAGTGGTAGTACTTTCAGACTCTCCAGTAGTACCAGAAGTCGACATTTTAGGTTTCGGAGATTCAATCTATTAACATCATCACGGGGAAGCACTGAATGCAGAATTTGTCAGCATAATCAACATGCCCCAGTGAGAAGCAAGGTTTAGAAATTGGGCTTGAAACTCGCGAGAAATTCGAATGAATTGAGAGCAACCTGAGGTTTGTTCGATTTTCGCAATTGAATAACTAAACTAGTATTAATGGTTGATGACAGGGCAACGTGGATCCACGGGAGGGTTCGCAAATCAAATTAGCCAAGGCTTGACTTGAGGAAAGATATTAAATTGATTTTCCAATTAAGAAAGCACGGCCGTTTGTTTCTATTTTTAAAAATTAAAATATTTATACTCGTCAGAAAAAAGTGAAATGAATTTTGAATGAAATAACTGATGAAGTGCATTTTTTTTGAGAAAAAATAAATGAATTTTGATTTTTTTATAAAAAAATTATTTATCTATAAAATGTGAACTTCATTTTTTTTGAGAGAAAAAAACGTGAACAAACACGTTTTCATTTAATTTTTTTTTTCAGAAAAATACACTTCACAATTTTAAGAAAAGTTATTCCCTCCCACACAAATTCAAAATTCATCTCTATTTTTTTCTCTTTTTTCTCCTTAACTAAAAAATATAAACAAACA